>JAGWEN010000838.1:0-54033 GCA_018703685.1 Orius laevigatus
AAATACTGACCTGCTCTAATCTATATATGTATGTGGAATCAGGTAAAGACTATCACAGAGTCAGGAGCAGCTATCGCTACTATCAATCTGATCATCAGCGATTCACCCCGAGAGGCAGAGCAGGGTGGGAGACTGAGGGTACTTCCCCCCGAGGAGGGGTCCGCTGTCTGCTCTCTCGAGGGGCACTTGGCTGTGGAGAGTCAGGGAGCCCAGACGGGTGAATCGCTGATGATCAGATTGATAGTAGCGATAGCTGCTCCTGACTCTGTGATAGTCTTTACCTGATTCCACATATATAAATAGATAAGATAGAAAAAATCAACCGTAAGGCGTAATCCTTGGTCAACATGGTAAACAATATAGTAAGTGGGGAGACTTATGATAGTGAAAGAGGAGCGGGTCGCAATTGGTAGTGGCTTGACAAAATAACGGGTCGCAGTTCGTAGTCGGCGAAAAAAACGGTCGCAATAGGTGCCGACGCAAAGTTCATGGGTCGCAGTTTGCTAACACCCGTCTTATCTACCACATGTCTCCGTTTGATAGTCCACTGATTTCTGTAACTCTTCCAATCTCGCTTCCATCTTCTTGCTTCTCTATAATAGCAGCCCATTTCGCAGGTTCCCTGCATTCCGAACAGCGCCAATTTTCCTTTTTCGGGCCCCCTTTGTAGGAGGTTGCTCTGAGACCAGATCTCTCTCAAAATGTAGGCCCACGTGGCATCCCTTAGCCACGAAACATCCATCGCTTTGGATTTAGAAATGTAAGAACCAGCTTATTCAATAAGTAATTGCCAATTTTTTATTTCATTCCTCGTAGATTTTACTTACCTGCAGTAATTCCCAAGTTATTTTAGGCTCTCAAATAGGATTCAGGATGAAAAACAACGAAAAAAAAATTAATAACGTAATTTACAATGTTTTATTACAATATTATTGTTAAAAACGCACAGTTGATTATGTGCTTTTTGCTAACGAAAAAACATTTTTAAAGTTAACTTTTTAAAGTCGTCTTTAACACTTTGAGATTTTATCACATAAAATGCTTTTGGTCTGAGCTAGTAGCTCATGGTAAAACAAAAAAAGTTTACAATATCTGTCAATCCATGTACCTCTAGGTACAACAAATAAAATAACATGTTAACATTATTATTGCAGAAAAAAAGATATGTATCAGCTACAAAAAGCTGCTTTTTCATTGTATTTGTACTTAAAAACAACTAATTTTTGTGGTTTTTTAAGTTTTGGAGGCATTTTTTTCCTGTTTACTTCACTGTTTGGGTTTATAATCCCCAAATAATTTAACAAATATGCACATTAGGAAAGGAAAAGGGCACTTGGAATTATTTCTTTACTACCAACTGTGGTAAATGTACTGGCCATATTGCTCGCCCTTGTGGGACCTTCGTAATGTGCTATTTTTTAATTTTCATTAACATAATTGTACTTTAGAGTATATGTACAAGAGGTTTAAAATCAATTTAAAAAAAACTTTTTTCTTGGTGAAATCTACTGGCTCTAGGAAAATTACTATACGTCGCAACTTTTTACTTTACTAAGCGTCGCAATAGAAAAATGTGCTTACCAATAGTGATTAAGAGAACAAAAGACTTGACAAAGTCAAATAAAATGAATTTCCAATTAATGTTTGAAAATGGAACTTTACAAGGGCCTTCCGTAGGAAAGAGGCTATTGAGGTCGTCACGACTCCCAGGCATCAGGAAGCTCTGGGAATCACGAAAATATAGGGTTTTTCAGGAGGAAAAGGGGCGAACTTGAATATAGATCACAATGTGGAAAAAAAAAAACCTTCTTATAACCTCAATAGGTTGTATATGAGATTCGCCATCTTTGGAGTTGCAAGTCCAGTCTTTTCCCTCGTTCTCACATACAAGAGTGAAGAGTTTGTCGGGAAAAAAGTCCGTTAAAAATCGCGGTTTTATAGCTAATTTACATTTGAACCGCGAAAAGAGTAATTTGATTTCAAGAATAGACACAAAAGGCGCTCTAAATTCAAATTTTGTACTCTATATACAACTATGTTCATTATTTATAATGTGTATTTACGACTAAAACCGAATGACTAGCAATATTTGGTTGAGACTCGAAGGTGGGTAGAAATGAAGAGCCAGGGGGAAAAAGATGAAAGTGACCACCCTTGTTGTTCTACCAGATGATAGTAGCCACTAGAGTGACTTTCATCTTTTTTACCCCTGGCCCTTAGGATCAATTTTTCGATTGTTCTATCAGGTTAGGGACAAAATAATATATAATATATATATATATATATATATATATATATATATATATATATATATATATATATATATATATATATATATATATATATATATATATAATATAAATATATATATCTAGTCGTAAAAACACATAGATACTTATTAATAATAGATTAAAGCATATTAACAGTTATTCAACTAATTTTATTCTCTTGACTCTGGGGTTGTGGGATAGAAAACTTCATGTTTGAGAAAGACGGCTGAGGGAGCGGCGTCATGGGAGGGCCTTGGCGAAATCGGCGGCGTTGTTGGGGATGGAAGGCGTCGACCCAGGAAGGGCAAAGGCGGGACACCGGCGAGCATGTAATGTGTGAGTAGAGCCTGAAGAGGTGGGCCGACGACCGGACCTTTCGGCCACGGTAAACCGATCATCCCGGGCGAAACCCACAACGGGTCCACTTCACCGCCGCCGTAACCTATAAAAAGTTGAACAAAAAAATTACAATTGTAAACATTAACAATCGGCTTATAAAAGAAGAGAGTTAAGTAGATCCTAACAGGTTTTTAATTTCAAAAATCGAATGAAAAGGAAGAGCGCTAACAAGGGGAAATGTTAGTACCTTATTGTTGCCACCGCTTTCAATAAGAGTCTCATGAAAATTAATTAAACTCGGATTAATATGACAAGAATGCATTCAAAAAGGTTAATAACTCTCAAAAAGTTGAGATATTTAGCTATTCCCGACAATCAACTTTGTAATACCTATAGGTCCAATAGTAAGTAGTTAACAAGTTCCGCACTAATAAAAATCCGAACCTGACTTCATTATAACAGTTAAATTAGTTTAAAATTACGAAACCTACCAAACTCCTTTCAAATTGACAAAATTCCAAGGATGATATAAAAAATGACAAACCTGAAGGATGGTCTGATTGTACGTAGCTTCCAGTCGTTTCCCGTCCCATTGCTTTCTCTCGTTTCCTCCATTTAGCTCTTCTATTTTGAAACCAGACCTAAAACAAAGAAAAAAAGATCGTAACTTTGTTAGATTTTGACCATTTGGACAAGAAAAGACACTTTATGGACAGATTTTGACCCTTTAAGACACGAAAAAACCCTTTTTTCAGCCACATTTTGACCCCCTTGGATAAGAAAAGACCCTTTTCAGCCACATTTTGACCCCTTTTGACGAGAAAAGACCCTTTTCAGCCTTTATTGATAGGAAAAGACCCTTTTCAGACAGATTTTGACGCCTCTTGACAAGAAAAGACCCTTTTTAGCCCGATTTTGACCCCCTTAGATAAGACCCTTTTCAGCCACATTTTGACCCCCTTGGATAATAAAAGACCCTTTTCAGCCACATTTTGACCCCTTTTGACAAGAAAAGGCCCTTTTCAGCCTTTTTCGATAGGAAAAGACCCTTTTCAGACAGATTATGACGCCTCTTGACAAGAAAAGACCCTTTGTAGCCTGTTTTTGACCCCTTTTGACAAGAAAAGACCGTTTTCAGCCACATTTTGACCCCCTTGGACAAGAAATGACCCTTTTTAGCCTGATTTTGACTCTTTTTTTTTCTCTCTCAAGAATAGACCCTTTCAATCACATTTAGACCTTTTCTAACAAAAAGGACACTTTAAAGACAAATTTTGACCCTTTTTGACAATAAAATACCCTTTTCAGACAGATTTATACCCTTTATGACAAGAAAAAACACTTTTTAGACAGATTTTGATTCTTTTTTGACAAGAACAGACCGCTTTCACCAAGGAAAGACATTTCCCTGACAGACTTTGACCCTTTTTTGACAAAAACGGACCTGTTTAAGCATGATTTTGACCCATTTTACAAGGATTTTCAGACAGATTTTGATCATTTTTGACAAGAAAAGACCCTTTTCAGCCTGATTTTGAACCTTTTTGATCAGAAAAGACCCAATTCAAACGGATTTTGACCATATTTGCCAAGGAAATTCCCTTTTTAGGGAGATTTTCTATCTTTTCGATAAGAAGAGCCGTTTTTATCCATATTTTGAACCTTTTTCACAACAAAAGCCCCTTAAATGTTCCACTATTTGCAAAAAAAATTTAAAATCTTTGGTGCACGCAAAATGAAAAATTTCGGTCCTTGGTGTTCCCCAAGGATCTATTCTGGGCCCAATGCTCTTCTCGATGTTTATTAACGTTTTCATTAAATTTATTCATTTTACGTCTTCAGGACTAAAAAATAGCAAACGATTGAAAGGGAGTGAGCAATAAAAGGGACATCGTCCTCAGAATAGGCTAAATATCAATTAAAATCAGATTTCCGGAAAGAGGCTTATTCACGATACATTACTCGTTTTTAATTGACCCTGGATAAGAAGAGATTAGAGATATGCCTAGGGTGTTCCCAGGGCTGGTTAACATATTATTAGTAATTGGATGACAAGGGTGGAAAGGGAGAGCTACAATAGGCGAGGCCAATTAGAGTGGAGACCGCATGCCTTTTTAACCCCCCATCACCCCACCCGCCCAGACCCAAATACTATAGTGTAATACTGCTATTATAACTATTGTGTGCGCGCATTTTAATGAAGCTGTAACAAAGTCTCCGTTGGGTGCCGAAAGCTGTAACGTTTAAGAAAAAACCTCAAAAGAATTTAAAAACGTAACATATTTCTATTTCTCCCTTTACTTTCTATGACTTAATGTTTTCCCATAGGATATGGTAAAATGAGATTTTCTTCGTTTTTTTTGCCAATATCTCGAAAACCGTAGGTCGTAGGCGAAATAATATTTAGTACAAAATTAAAGATTATTAGATTTGCTACAATTTTGAGCTAATACGATTTTTTGTAGGACCAACCCTATCTGAGCTATGAGAACACAAAAAAACGGGGTTTTCTATTTTGACCTCTGAAGGAGGGAAGACGTCATCTAATCAAAAAAGTGTATTTAATAAAAGTTGTAGAGAATTTAATTACCTTGTAAAAACAACTCTCAAAAAGCAATTTAGGAAGAAAAGGGGATAAATTTAAAAAAAAATTCATTCAATAAAATTCAAATTTCAAAAAAAATTTTAATACAAAATTAAAGAGTATTCAATTTGCAACAAATGTGACCTACTAAGATTTTTTGTTGGACCAAAGGTTTCTGAGCTAAAAGGCGGCAGGTCCTTCTGGAGTAAAAAACTGTTTTTTAAATTTACCCCCTCCCATCGTTGATTCTCGATAGTTGATTTTTAATGGAAATTGAATTCTCTACAACTTTTATTAAGTACACTTTTTTGATTAGATGACGTCTTCCCTACTTGAGAGGTCAAAATAGAAAACCCCGTTTCTTTTCAACCTCGTAGCTCAGACATGTTTGGTCCTACAAAAAATCGTATTAGCTCAAAATTGTAGAAAATTTAATAATCTTTAATTTTGTTCTAAATATTGTTTCGCCTACGACCTACGGTTTTCGAGATATTGGCAAAAAAACGAAAAATCACCTTAAAAACGCTCCTGACGCCAAAGTTCGGGACTTTTTTGTGGTTAATTAGGGGACCAACCCCTACACTTTTAGGCTTACTGGACTAAATGCCTCGTAATCTAATTAGTGTCGTCGGATTCCCTCTGTCCTTATCTACTTACTAGCGAAACCACATGGAATGGCGATGAAAGAAGAGCCTGTTGAGGTGAAAAAATCAATCGATTTGTGACGTTTAACAGGTAATAAGGTTATGCTAAACGGTCTCCAGTAAACAGATGTGAGATAGTGGGAGCATAAAATGTCGATGGTGCCGGTTGAGCTGAGGGTCGGAAAAGGTTGGCTGAAGGGAGGGGTAGTGTCTATTTGGGGTTGTGATTAGGCTCTTTGTTCGTCCGTAGGAGGCCGCTCAACAATAGTGCCAATTGGTGGGAACAATGGGGTAAATGAGGGCGGATTAGGTCGCGGAACAGTGGAGCTCCCAACACAGATTAATGTACTTGAAATTGGCGGCCAATTAGCCAGTAATTCGCTCTGATTCCGTTGACGGCGCGAGCGCATTTCCCTTAACAAAAGATTAATTATCCCTAAGCGGACACTCGAGGAAGGAGAGGCACTTGTGGAAAAATGTATAACGAAACTAAATGTGATTTATCCTATTGTTGTGCCATAATTAGTGTAATGGGTCCCTTTAGAGCACTTTGCTTTTCGGTCGACCCCCCCCCTTCCACCAGCGCTTTATTCACTTCTTCGTTGCCGTCATTTTACTCCCTACTATCCGATGGAAACTCACGGACACTCCGAACCTTCTTCCGTCATTTTCAATCCTTTAACAATTTCTGACCACTTTTCAATTAAACGTTCAAAAAAGCTCTTTAGAATGTCATGTTTGTCATGATTAGGGTGACCACATGAAATTTTGCGTACACCTTTTTCGTTAAAATCGTGCTAAAAAGGGTCTTTTCTTGTCAAAAAATCTGGCTGAAAAGGGTCTGTTCTTGTCAAAAAGGGTCAAAATCTGGCTGAAAAGGGTCTGTTATTGTCAAAAAGGGTCTCTCCTTGTCAAAAAAGGGTCGAAATCTGGCTGAAAAGGGTCTGTTCTTGTCAAAAAGGGTCTCTCCTTGTCAAAAAAGGGTCGAAATCTGGCTGAAAAGGGTATGTTCTTGTCAAAAAGGGTCTCTCCTTGTCAAAAAAGGGTCGAAATCTGGCTGAAAAGGGTATGTTCTTGTCAAAAAGGGTCTCTCCTTGTCAAAAAAGGGTCGAAATCTGGCTGAAAAGGGCATGTTCTTGTCAAAAAGGGTCTCTCCTTGTCAAAAAAGGGTCGAAATCTGGCTGAAAAGGGTCTGTTCTTGTCAAAAAGGGTCAAAAACTGTCTGAAAAGGGTCTTTTCTTGTCATAAAGGGTCAAAATTTGTGTTTAAAGTATCATTTTTATCAGAAAAGGTCAAAATGTGGTTGTAAGGGTCTGTTCTTGTCAAAAAGGGTCAAAATTTGTCTTTAAAGTGCCTTTTTTGTTATAAAAGGTCAAAATGTGGTTGGAAAGGGTCTTTTCTTGGAGAAAAAAACAAGATTCAAAATCAGGCTAAAAAGGGTCATTTCTTGTCCAAGGGGGTAAAATGTGGCTGAAAAGGGTCTTTTCTTGTTAAAAGAGGTCAAAATGTGGCTAAAAAGGGTCGTTTCTTGTCCAATGGGGTTAAAATGTTGCTGAAAGGGGTCTTTTCTTGTCAAAATGGGTCAAAATCAGGCTACAAGGATCTTTTCTTGTCAAGAGGCGTCAAAATCGGACTGAAAAGGGTCTTTTCCTATCGAAAAATGCTGAAAAGGGTCTTTTCCTATCGAAAAAGGCTGAAAAGGGTCTTTTCTTGTCAAAAAGGGTCAAAATTTGTCTTTAAAGTGTCCTTTTTGTCAGAAAAGGTCAAAATGTGGTTGGAAGGGTCTGTCCTTGTCAAAAAGGGTCAAAATCTAGCTGAAAAGGGTCTGTTATTGTCAAAAAGGGTCTGTTCTTGTCAAAAAGGGTCTGGCCTTGTCAAAAAGGGTCAAAATCTGGCTGAAAAGGGTCTGTTATTGCCAAAAAGGGTCAAAAACCGTCTGAAAATGGTGTTTTCTTGTCATAAAGGGTCAAAATTTGTATTCAAAGTGTCATTTTTGCCAGAAAAGGTCAAAATGTGGTTGGAAGGGTCTGTTCTTGTCTTGTCTGTAATTGTCAAAAAGGTTCAAAATCAGTCATTAATTGATTCTCGATAGTTGATTTTAAATGAAAATTGAATTCTCTACAACGTTTACTTAAGTACGCTTTTTTGATAGGATATCTCCTTCCTTGATTTTTTCCGACTTTTCTAAAATCTGACTTTTCTCATAGGAAAAACTCGAAAATCCCGCTTTTTTGTCGCCTCGTAGCTCAGGAACGGTTGGTCTTACAAAAAATCTTATTAAATCAAATTTGCAGTAAATTTTATAGGCTTTAATTTTGTTCTTATAAAATTTTTTGAAATTTCAATTTTTGAATGAAATTTGTTTTTAATTTTTTTTAAATTTACCCCCACCCCTGCCTATTGATCGTCAATTGTTTTTTGAGAGTCGTTTTTTAAACGCAATTAAATTCTCTACAACTTTTATTAAGTACACTTTTCTGATTAAATGACGTCTTATGTCCTTTAGAGGTCAAAATAGAAACCCCGGTTTTTTTGCGACCTCGTAGCTCAGAAACGTTTGGTCCTACGAAAAAATCATATTAGCTCAAAATTATGGCAAATTTAATTATCTTTAATTTTGTACTAAAATTTATTTCGCCTACGACTAACGGTTTTCGAGATATTGCAGAAAAAACGAAAAAAATCACCTTAAAAACGCTCTAGACACTTTCAGGGTTTCGGTAGGGGACTTTTTTGTGGTCAATCAGGGGACCTACGCCTACAAATTTCCGTAGATAAACAAAATACCTTTTGTTACTCCTCAGGTAGCAAAGGTAGCCTCTAATGAAAAACAGAATCGGTCACATATATACCATGCAAATACAACTATAAGGACAGTAAACAATCCATGATGTCCATGAGTTGACTAAATCCATTTCATTTGTGGCTAATGCGTTTATCCCGAATTAATTACGTCGATTATTGGCAATTAACTGAGTAGTAAAAAAGGAGTTGGATGTGATCCTTTCGGTATTTATTTACAGGAATGAAAAGGGAAATAATGCCATCGGATTATGATAGCCCTACAGATGGGCACTCGAGATGGCGATCAAAGGGGCTTGTAATTGACCTCCCCCTAGGACCCCCCTCGCTTTCTTCCTTTTTAAACGATTTTCAAGAGGGTTTTCAAAATAAAATCCTCGTTGTAAAATTCAAAATTGAAACAATTGAAAGTGGACTGTATTGGGAGTCTAGGGTGACCATAATGCGTGGTTTTTTCAGCACTTTTTAGCCAGATTTTGACCCTATTCAGCCAGATTTTGACCCTTTTTTGACAAGTAAAAACCATTTTCAGTCAGATTTTGAACCCTTTGTGACAAGAAGACACTTTATAGCCAGATTTTTGGCCTTTTTGACAAGAAAAGACCCTTTTTAGACAGAATTAGAAGCTTCTTTGACAAGAAAAGATACTTTTCAGCCAGATTTTGACTCTTTTTGACAAGAACAGACCCTTTTCAGCTATATTTGAACCCTTTTTGACAAGAAAAAACCCTTTTCAGCCAGATTTTGACACGTTTTTTGAAAGAATTGACCTTTTTCAGCCAGATTTTGACCCTTTTTTTGACAATAAAAGACACTTTTCAGATAGATTTTGAGCCTTTTGACTAGAAGTCACCCTTTTCAGCCTGATTTTGAACCTTTTTTTTTTCTCATAAGAAAGACAATTTTCAGCCAGATTTTGACCCTTTTTTAAAAGAACAGACACTTTTCAGCCAGATTCGGATCCTATTCAGCCAGATTTTTACCCTTTTTTGACAAGAAAAGACCATTTTCAGTCAGATTTTGAACCGTTTGTGACAAGAAAAGACCCTTTTAAGCCAGTATTTTGACCTTTTTGACAAGAAAAGACCATTTTCAGTCAGATTTTGAACCGTTTGTGACAAGAAAAGACCCTTTTAAGCCAGATTTTTGACCTTTTTGACAAGAAAAGACCATTTGTCAGCAGATTTGACCGTTTGTGACAAGAAAAGGACCTTTTCTTTTAAGCCAGAATTTTTCTGACTCTTTTGTGACAAGAAAAGACCCTTTTTAGCCAGATTTAGAAGCTTCTTTGACAAGAAAAGATACTTTTCAGCAAGATTTTGACTCTTTTTGACAGAACAGAGACCTTTCAGCCATATTTGACCCTGTTGACAAGAAAAAACCCTTGTCCAGCCAGACTTGTGACCCGTTTTTTGTCAGAATGTGACCCTTTCAGCCAGATTTTGACCTACAGGAAACGACCTCTTTCAGATCGATTTTGTCTAGAAGTCACCCTTTTCAGCCTGTTTTTCTTTTTATCTCATAAAAAGACCATTTTCAGCAGATGACCCTTTTTGACAAGAACAGACCCTTTTCAGCATATTTTGACATTTTCGACAAGAAACAGACTCGCTTTGTCAGCAGATTTTTGACC
This sequence comes from Orius laevigatus, assembly GCA_018703685.1. Lineage (NCBI taxonomy): Eukaryota > Metazoa > Arthropoda > Insecta > Hemiptera > Anthocoridae > Orius > Orius laevigatus. Next base: position 10,273 of record JAGWEN010000838.1, read on the forward strand.
CTTTTTCCGCCTGATTCTGACCCTGTTTTGACTCAAAAAAGACACATTTTTTGAATATTTTGAGCCTTTTGACTAGGAGTCATATAAGGAAGACCTTTTTCCGCCAGACTTTTTTGACCCTTTTTGACAAGAAAAAACCCTTGTCAGCCAGATTGGTGTGACCCGATGTCCAGATTGACCCTTTTCCGAGCCAGATTTGACCCTATTCAGCCAGATTTGTACCCTTGTTTTTGACAGAGAGTGCACATTTTCAGCCAGATTTTGACCCTTTTGACAATGAATGATTCTTTTGCCGCAGATTCTGACCCTTTTTTGACCAAAAAAGACACTTTTTGAGAGATATTTGGAGCCTTTGACTAGGAGTCTATAAGGAGACCTTTCCGCATATTTGACCCTGACAAGAAAGAAACCCTTGTCACGCAGATGGTGACCGTGTTTTTGTCAAGAAAATGACTCCTTTTTCAGCCAGATTTTGACCCTATTCAGCCAGATTTTGACCCTTTTTTGACAAGAAAAGACCATTTTCAGCCAGATTTTGACCCTTTTTGACAATGAATGATTCTTTTCCGCCAGATTCTGACCCTTTTTTGACCAAAAAAGACACTTTTTTGAAATATTTTGAGCCTTTTGACTAGGAGTCATTTTTTTTTTATAAGGAAGACCTTTTTCCGCCATATTTTGACCCTTTTTGACAAGAAAAAACCCTTTTCAGCCAGATTTTGACCCGTTTTTTGTCAAGAATTGACCCTTTTCAGCCAGATTTTGACCTTTTTTTTTTACAGGAAAAGACACTTTTCAGATAGATTTTGTCTAGAAGTCACCCTTTTCAGCCTGTTTTTTATCTCATAAAAAAGACCATTTTCAGCCAGATTTTGACCCTTTTTGACAAGAACAGACCCTTTTCAGCCATATTTTGACCATTTTCGACAAGAACAGACCCTTTTCAGCCAGATTTTGACCCTATTCAGCCAGATTTTGACCCTTTTTTGACAAGAAAAGACCATTTTCAGCCAGATTTTGACGCCTTTTTGTTGACAATGATGTTCTTTTCCGCCAGATTCTGTCTGCTGACTCACGTGTCTGGACCCCTGTTTTGACGCAAAAAAGAGCACTTTTTGAAATATCTTTGCAGCCTTGTTTTGACTGAGGAGTCATATAAGGAAGACGCTTTTTCCGCCAGATTTTGGCCCTTTTTTGACAAGAAAAAACCCGTGTCAGCCAGATTGTGACCCGTGTCCAGAATGACCCTTTTCAGCCATATTTTTGCCATTGCGACAAGAACAGACCCTTTTTCACAGCCAGATTTTGACCCTATTCAGCCAGATTTGACCCTTTTTTGACAGAAAAGACCATTTTCAGCCAGATTTTGACCCTTTTTTGACAATGAATGATTCTTTTTCCGCCAGATTCTGACCCTTTTTTGACCAAAAAAGACACTTTTTTGAAATATTTTGAGCCTTTTGACTAGGAGTCATTTTTTTTTTATAAGGAAGACCTTTTTCCGCCATATTTTGACCCTTTTTGACAAGAAAAAACCCTTGTCAGCCAGATTGTGACCCGTTTTTTGTCAAGAATTGACCCTTTTCAGCCAGATTTTGACCTTTTTTTTTTACAGGAAAAGACACTTTTCAGATAGATTTTGTCTAGAAGTCACCCTTTTCAGCCTGTTTTTTATCTCATAAAAAAGACATTTTCAGCAGATTTTGACCCTTTTTGACAAAAGCAGACCCTTTCCAGCCAGATTTTGACCATTTTTGACAAAAACAGACCCTTTTCCGCCAGATTTTGACCCTTTTTTGACAAGAAAAGACACTTTTCTGAAATATTGTGAGCCTTTTGACTAGGAGTCACCTTTTTTTTCTTTTCTTGTTTTTATCATAAGGAAGACCTTTTTCAGCCAGATTTTGACCCTTTTTTGACAAGAAAAGACCATTTTCAGCCAGATTTTGACCCTTTTTGACAATGAATGATTCTTTTCCGCCAGATTCTGACCCTTTTTTGACCAAAAAAGACACTTTTTTGAAATATTTTGAGCCTTTTGACTAGGAGTCATTTTTTTTTATAAGGAAGACCCTTTTCCGCCAGATTTTGACCCTTTTTGACAAGAACAGACCCATTTCAGCCAGATTTTGACCCTATTGACAAGAAAAGACCCTTTTTAGCCCTTTATTTGACAACGATATACCATTTTTAGGGAAATTTTGTATCTTTGCGACAAAAAGGGCCATTTTTATCCAAATTTTATATGCTTCACTATTATCATAAATAAAAAATTTCCTCTGTCACCATAATTGGAACAGTTTTTAGGTAAGAATCAGCCATATTAAGTTATTATACACCTGCATAAGTTGTTTAAGCCCATTTCTTTGTAATTTTTTCCCTCGAGGAAAAGAAAAGGGAAAGAGCACTTTAGTCGAATAATATAGAAGGTTAATTAATTTTTTTTTCTTTGATCGTTGGACGCCGGAGAAGGAAAAAAGGGTTTAATTACCCTAGGATATGACAATCCTGACTTAAAATCAAGAAGAATAAACATTTCTTTTTTAAATTAAGAATTTGTAATTAATTTGCGGGGAAAAGTTTAATCAATAAAAAAACCGTTAAGTAGAGTTTGATTAAAAGTTGGAGTTTGCCGGTTGGTCACGTCTATAACAGTGAAGGTTTGTGTAAACAGGCTGAGTCACCCCAGTAAGTGAGGGCGATGAGCCCGCCGAGGGAATCATTGGCCCGCTGAGATTTCCAAATGAGTCTTCCCCTTTCACGCCCACGCTCCCTCTTTTCAACATATAGACTAAGGGTTTATGAACAATTAACTTCAAACTAAGCTCATCCTTTCCCCGTCAAGACCAATGTAAACATACCCTTCCAATAAACGTAATTCGCCAAAGTCCTCATTTCTAGTTTTCGATGCACAGTTCAATCAGGGGGTGGAAAAAAAGAAGGTATTTTCCGTGTAGCGGTTGGTCCCCTGATCATTTATGGTGATTTTTTTCGTTTTTTCGCCAATATCTCGAAAACCGTAGGTCGTAGGAGAAAAAATGATTAGTACAAAATTAAAGATTATTAAATTTGCTACAAGTTTGACCTAATACATTTTTTTGTAGGACCAAAGGTATCTGAGCTACGAGGTGGCAAAAACAGGCATTTTCTATTTTAACCTAGCAAGGAGGGAAGACGTCATCTAATCAAAACGTTCACTTTTAGGGGTGGGGTTTAAATTTCATTTAAAAATTGATATTTCAAAAAATTTTATAAAAAATAAATTAAAGCTTATTAAATTTGCTACAGATTTGATTTACTAAGATTTTTTGTAGGACCAAACGTTTCTGAGCTACGAGGCGACAAGGCCTTCTGGAGCAAATTTTTTTAAATTTACCCCCTCCCCTTCCTGTTGATCGTTAATTGCTTCTCAATAGGCGATTTTAAATGGAAATTGAATTCTCTACAACGTTTACTTAGTACACTTTTTTGATTAGATGACGTCTTCCTTACTTTAGAGGTCCAAATAGAAAAACGCCTTTTTTTGTCGCCTCATAGCTCAGATACGGTTGGTCCTACAAAAAATTGTATAAGAACAAAATTGTAGAAAATTGAATAATCTTTAATTTTGTGCTTAATACATTTTGGCGTACAACCTACTGTTTTCGAGATAATGGCAAAAAAACGAAAAAAATCACCTTATTTGGGCTTAGATTGCCGAGTAGAGGGCGTGCACTTACTTGTACTCTCGCTTCGCTTAAATCTAATCTCATGGCGAGCTCCTCTCTCGTGAATACATCCGGATATTGCGTCTTGTCGAATGCCCTTTCGAGCTGGTGAAGTTGAAAAGTAGTAAATGTTGTCCTAGATCTTCGAATTTTTCTTGGTTTGCTGTCGTCTTCGCAATCTTGAGAGGGTGACGTCACTTCATCTTTTGTCCGTGGACCGCTGCTACCGGGCTTACACGTCGATGACGACATATCGTTTGAGTCTGAAAATATAAACTATTAATAAATTAACATAATGAATTCTAATTTTACAGAGGAAGCCAAACAAGATTCAAGGGTACCAGATTATCAAGAAATCGCTTAATTATTGGACATTAGGGGCCCTTTTCAGCTTGGATTTTGATCCTTTTCGGACACTAGGGGCTGTTTTTAGCTAGGTTTTTAATATTTTTAGACACTAGGGGCCCTTTTAAGCTCGATTTTTGATCCTTTTTAGGTACTAGGGGCCCTTATAGCTCGATTCTTTATCCTTTTTAGGCACTAGGGGCCCTTTTAGCTCGATTTTTGATCCTTTTTGGACACTAGGAGCCCTTTTTAGCTTGTATTTTGACCCTTTTCGGACACTAGGGGCTGTTTTTAGCTATGTTTTTGATATTTTTAGACACTAGGGGCCCTTTTAAGCTCGATTTTTGATCCTTTTAGGGCACTAGGGGGCCTTTTTAGCATGTATTTTGATCCTTTTTGGCCACTAGGTGCCCTTTTTAGCTTGTATTTAGATCCTTTTTGGACATTAGGGGCCCTTTTAGCTCGATTTTTGATCCTTTTTGGACACTAGGGGGCCCTTTTAGCTTGATTTTGATCCTTTTTGGACACTAGGGGCCCTTTTAGCTTGAATTTTGATCCTTTTTGGACACTAGGGGCCCTTTTAGCGTGAATTTTGATCCTTTTTGGACACTAGGGGCCCTTTTAGCTTGATTTTTGATCCTTTTTGGACACTAGGGGCCCTTTTTAGCTTGTATTTTGATCCTTTTTGGACACTAGGGGCTGTGTTTAGCTAGTTTTTTGATATTTTTAGACACTAGGGGCCCTTTTAGCTCGATTTTTGAACATTTTAGGGCACTAAGGGGCCTTTTAAGCTTGTATTTTGATCCTTTTTGGCCACTAGGTGCCCGTTTTAGCATGTATTTAGATCCTTTTTGGACATTAGGGGCCCTTTTAGCTCGATTTTTGATCCTTTTTAAGCACTAGGGGCCCTTTTAGCTCGATTTTTTTATCCTTTTTAGGCACTAGGGGCCCTTTTAGCTCGATTTTTGATCCTTTTTGGACACTAGGGGCCCTTTTTAGCTAGGTTTTTGATCTTTTATAGACACCAGGGGCCCTTTTAACTTCATTTTTTTAACCTTTTAGGACACTAGGGGCCGGTTTAGCTTGAATTTTGATCTTTTTTGGACCCTAGAGGCCCTTTTCAGCTAGGTATTCGTTCTTTTTTAGACACTAGGGGCCCTTTTCAGGTAGGTTTTTGATCCTTTTAGGACACTAGGGGTGCTTTTTAAGTTGTATTTTGATCCTTTTCGGACACTAGGGCTTTTTTTAGCTAGGTTTTTGATATTTTTAGACACTAGGGGCCCTTTTAAGCTTGATTTTTGATCCTTAGGGCACTAGGGGGTAAATTTTACTGCTCGTCGCCAACGTTTGGACACGATTTATGGCTTCGCAACCGTTTCATAAGATCCATTTGCTTCATTTCTTTAGATGAGCTAGTCTGTGGGTCCTTTTCAGGTAGGTTTTTGATCCTTTTTGGACACTAGGGGTCCTTTTCAGTAGGTTTTTGATCCTTTTTGGACACTAGGGGCCCTTTTCAGGTAGGTTTTTGATCTTTTTGGACACTAGGGGCCCTTTTCTGGTAGGTTTTTGATCCTTTTTGGACACTATGGGCCCTTTTTGGGTAGGTTTTTGATCTTTTTGGACACTAGGGGTCCTTTTCAGTAGGTTTTTGATCCTTTTTGGACACTAGGGGCCCTTTTCAGGTAGGTTTTTGATCCTTTTTGGACACTAGGGGTCCTTTTCAGGTAGGTTTTTGATCCTTTTTGGACACTAGGGGCCCTTTTCAGGTAGGTTTTTGATCCTTTTTGGACACTAGGGGTCCTTTTCAGTAGGTTTTTGATCCTTTTTGGACACTAGGGGCCCTTTTCAGGTAGGTTTTTGATCCTTTTTGGACACTAGGGGTCCTTTTCAGGTAGGTTTTTGATCCTTTTTGGACACTAGGGACCCTTTTCAAGTTGTATTTTGATCCTATTCGAACACTAGGGCTGTTTTTAGCTAGGTTTTTGATATTTTTAGACACTAGGGGCCCTTTTAAGCTTGATTTTTGATCCTTAGGGCACTAGGGGGTAAATTTTACTGCTCGTCGCCAACGTTTGGACACGATTTATGGCTTCGCAACCGTTTCATAAGATCCATTTGCTTCATTTCTTGAGATGAGCTAGTCTGTGCTTGTTCCAAATAACATAATTGATTGAATAAACCACTTTGACTAAGAAGATTAAACCTTTTTGAGAGAAGACGGGTGGGGTTAAGTCGCGTATAAGTCCATTAGAGATGATTTAAAGCGAGTATGGGACTGAGGGTGAGCTAATTGGGATTTGTTTTCGAGAGGAAAGTGAAATAAAAACATACTACACGCAAACATCCCAATAATTGGAGAGAAGGAATACGAGTGAAAAGGTGAATTATAACTTTTGTAAATGTTACTCCTCCTGCTTCCCTCACCGCTTTTATCTTCTTTCAACACTAATGATATCTTTGAAGATATTCTACACTCTTTATGGACCTAAATGGCTCGAACGTGATAAATATAATACAACACACACGAACGTCCATTTTATACAGGAAATCTCCTCAGCACACATTTCACAAACGATTCAGCATTAAATGAGATTCGACTTTTATACTTCGAAATACATAAGCATTCGATAAAAACCCTAATTTGTTTTCCTCGAATTTTATAAGTAGCTTAAAAAATGATACCTCCAGAAAATATTTTTTACTTGCACAAGATCTATAGTCGTCTCTATAACCGTATACTGAGAATTAAGGGCTCCGTAGACCTTTCTGATGGGGTTGGTGTTATAAAAACTTCTGCAAGGTCGACGCAGAATTTTGTCTTCTTTAATTAACTACTAAGGTGTTTTTCACATAATATGTCCCGTTTTCGAGTTATACGCAAAAAACTGAAGAAAGTCGAGATTTTTCGGCTGCCTCAAGTCGTGCACTCTTCATAAAGATGTGATAAGGACCTAAATGAACCATTTAAAACAATACAATTTTTTACGATTTTCAAAAAAATAAATTCATGACGACCTGTATTAATGTATTCTAAAACTAAAATTCAAATGAAATTTTTCAAAAAAACCAACAGTTTTTTCAGGACAGGAGAAAAAAAGAAAAATGCCCCATTAACTTTTTAGGGCGCTTATTACAAGCCATTGGAATCTAAATGCTACGAAATCAGTGATCATTTCGACGGTTTTGAAAATATTGTAGTTTTTTTTTGATCGCCTGTAAAAACTTGTCTATTGGACCAATTTTGGCAAACTTTTTTTTAATCGACGCAGAATTTTGTCTTCTTTAATTAACTACTAAGGTGTTTTTCACATAATATGTCCCGTTTTCGAGTTATACGCAAAAAACTGAAGGTTTTTCGGCTGCGAAAAGTCGTGCACTCTTCAAAAAGATGTGATAAGGACCCAAATGAACCATTTAAAACAATAAAATTTTTTACGATTTTCAAAAAAATAAATTCATGACGACCTGTATTAATGTATTCTAAAACTAAAATTCAAATGAAATTTTTCAAAAAAACCAACAGTTTTTTCAGGAAATTGGAGAAAAACATAAAATAAAAATGCCAGGAGGGGCCGTTAACATAATAAGGTTATCTAATTAGTGCCGTCGGATTCCCTCTGTCCCTATCTACTAGCAAAACTACAGCTAAGGGGGCATGGAATGACATGAAAAAAAGAACCTGTTGTGAATCTCCTTTTTTCGACTTATTTTGTCATAAAAATTATGATAACAAAGTTTATGATTTTCAAGATTTTCAAAAAAACAAATTCATGGCGACCTATATTAATGTATTCTAAAACTAAAATTCAAATGAAATTTTTCAAAAAAACCAACAGTTTGTTCAGGAAATTGGAGAAAAACAAAAGAAAAATGTCGCGGTATGAGGGGCCGTTAACAGGTAATAAGGTTATCTAAATTAGTGTCGTCGGATTCCCTCTGTCCTTATCTACTTACTAGCGAAACTACAGCTAAGGGGGCATGAAATGACAGGAAAAGAAGAACCTGTTGTGAATCTCCTTTTTTCGACTTTGTTTTGTCATAAAAATTATGATAACAAAGTTTATGATTTTCAAGATTTTCAAAAAAAAACAAATTCATGGCGACCTATATTAATGTAGTCTAAAACTAAAATTCAAATGAAATTTTTCAAAAAAACCAACAGTTTGTTCAGGAAATTGGAGAAAAACAAAAGAAAAATGTCGCGGTATGAGGGGCCGTTAACAGGTAATAAGGTTATCTAAATTAGTGTCGTCGGATTCCCTCTGTCCTTATCTACTTGGGAAGCCGCAGGCTTGGAATGGCGGGGAAAGAAGAGCCTGTTGAGGCCAAAAAGTCAATAATTGACTGACTTGAACAAGCTAAGGGCAGAGATAAGGCCGAAAGGCTTGTCAGGTTAGGAAAACCAATATACAAGCTCCACGGCGAATTTTCCAGTACGTCCAGGAGAGCACTAGGGTAAGATGGAGCCACAGGAGACGATGACGAACTTAAGGGACGACCTCCTTGGTACGAATGGAGCACATGACAGTTAAAAAGGATACAAAAATACACGTTTTATCATCTAATTTGTTTGCCACCAATGGTAATGATTACGAGACTATGGGTAGAAACTAGCTGCCAATGCCTTCACTTGGTCTCAACCTACTAATATTCGCACTACATGGCTTTTCCAAGCCGTTTAGGAGGATCAGCGTATCCACATTTTGAAAAAAACAAAAAGCTATGCGAGTCCTACTAGTGTTGACGACTCCTGGAAGTTATGTTATGAAGTCATGACACTACATGTACAAGCTTTCATTTCGTTACTATCAACGTCCACCGTCAAGAACAAGGAATAGGGAGATGCACTAGGGTATGATGGAGCCACAGGGGGCGAGACGATGACGAACTTAAAGGGACGACCTACTTGGTACAAATGGAACATATAGCAGTTAATTAATCATCTAATTTGTTTGCCACCAATGGTCATTATCATGATTACGAGACTATGGGTAGAAACTTGCTGCCAGTGCCTTCACGTTGGTGGTCTCAACCTACTAATATTCGCACTACATGGCTATCACGCTGTTTTCCAAGCCGTAGGAGGATCAGCGTATTCACATTTTGAAAAAAGCTATGCGAGTCCTACTCCTACGACGACTCCTGGAAGTGATGTTTGGACATGATCCTGAAACTTTATTTCTTCTATTTTCTTTATTTTTCAACTATCAACGCCCACCGTCGAGAACAAGGAATCCATTGCACGAATAAAAAATTCCAGATTACATTATTTTCGCATTATCGATGACAAATCGCCTTATCTACCGATAAGCTTGCCGAGAAAAAAATCGACCAATAAAACTGAAATTAATAAACGATTAGGTGTGCTAGAAAACCCAAGAACTTGGAATATCGCGAGGTTCACTAGTTGGTTATTTACTACCTAGGCGTAAAACATTGTGAACTTCAGGAGTCGAATATGTAGCAAAAAATTTGATTTTAACCAACTGGGCTCAATTTAAATATATTCCAGAAGGGTAACACTTATTGAAAAATCACTGTCAAGCACATTTTTTGATAACCGGCGCTTCTTAAGGTGGACGGTTTATACTAAACAGGCAAGAACTTCACGAATATCACTAGGATTGGATTTCTAATGGAATGTAGCCGGTGTGCAGCATTGGGAATTACACTGTGATTGACACCAGGAGAATATAAACCGAGTGAATCTTGTGTTGGGATTCATTTAATGAGTTTTGGTTTCTCCTTACCTCGATTAGAATGCCTCGCGTTTCCTAGGATTTGGTCAATGGTGTACGTATTACGTGGGCGCGATGTAATAGTCAAAGCGGGCCGTGACTGCTCCATTTTCTCACTTGAACTGCCACCGGTGGAATGAACCGAACGAGAGGATTTCGGGTGGAGCGGTGGAGGGCTCAAGAGTCGAGGGGGTGAGATATACCCCCGCCGACAGCATAAAAGTCCAACGTTATTGTGAAGATGGGAAGGGGGAGGGTGCCGAAAGGGATTTTCAAAGAGGGGCCTTTCGGTGGGAGAAACTCTGAAGGGTGATCCCAATGCGCGAGAATATTTAAGCCACGCCCCAGACTATTCCCTCCCGGGTACCTCCCACTAAATTCAACCACGTGGTCCTCCTATACTCAGGAAATCGGACCCTTTTTCTCAATCAAGCACACCATGTTTTATATATATAGGTTAAGTATTCAAAAAAAGCTAACCATGCTGATATCCTACATATTGTGATTTATACCAAGGAACTTGTTACAGTTAGTACAGGCGTCAAGCAGGGTTGTATCTTAAGTCCAACCCTGTTCTCGCTATTTCTGGATGATCTGCCTCATAGGATTAAGTGAAGGGGCACAAAAATTGAAATCCTGCTTTATGCGGATGATGTTTGGACTCACCAGTGGCCTTTTTAGAAGGAAATCTTTAGCATTTGATTTGTACTTGAGAAATTTTGAAAAAACCAAGTTTCGTGAAATTTTTTTTTGTGTTTTCGTCCATAAAAAAGGGCTTTGTGGATATCAATAATGGTTACAAACTATCATTTCTAACGTAAAATTTAACGCTGATTCCAAATCTGGCATCAGAAATTTGATATCATCAAAGGAACTTGAGATATTGAAGGTTTTATGTGAAAAAACGTGTTTTCGGATTGAGATAGAAAAACCTGGCAAACTCAATTTGACTTGAAACAATTGATATTTTTAACTTTTTAATCGCAATGATTGACCTAAAATAAGTGATCGTGATTGTCTACCTAAGGGGCGGTCGAGTAAGCTCAAGTGGGTGGCAGAAGGTACACAGAGCAGGTGTAATTTAGTGCAGGGCGAGAGTAGGGTCGCTAATTCTTATATAAGCAATTATGTACGTTTACCTTCTACCGTTAGTTTACCTTTTTAGATTAAAAGAAACCTATTGGAATGATAAATTTAACTTCGTAAAGGGAAGCGTTGCTGACTTATAAGAAATCGGTTGAATCCCAGGTTTTATCAGGAAAACTTCAAATTATTCAATAGGGAACAATATTGAGGATAAAAATTGATTAAACCTGTCGAGTCAGGTTCCGGCCCGATATTGGATACTTGAAGGAACCTCTCAAGTTGGAGAGATCGTCCAGATTAATGAAATAATAAAGAGAAGAAAAAAATTAATAAGCCCCGGAAAATAGCGGCGTTATTGAGTTGAGGGGTCTGCTGTGTTTCTTGGAAGGCCACTAAACTAGAGCATAATGGGGAGGCTCCCCATATATTCAACTTGAATTGTTTACTTTACCCTTCCCTTATTCCAATTTTCGACGGAATAAAAGATGAAGAAGTTTTAATAAACCAATGGTTTAAGGTTTATAGAGGGTGAAATGGGGATGGAAAAACCACGGCGGTGGTAGGTTTTGATTAAAGTTTACACGGACGCTACTGGCTGTGTCAACAAGACCAGATTCAATAAGTGAGCCCCTTTTATTAAGTCCTCCTTTATTGGCTACCATTCGGAGAGAACCGCACGTTCTACCAATAACATTATTCAGTTGGTCTTGTACATTATTAGACCACTAACTTGCCTTCATCGATCATTGAAGACGAAAGAAATTCCAGTTCCTTTCTAATCCAACAATATAACGAATATTTCATTAATTTAATTAATAAATTATTTGATCAAGTCTGCACACTTTTAGAATCAGCTTTCTCAATTCACAGATCCACGTGCCAGTAGTGAGAATAGCTACATATCCATATTTGGCTACTGGAACCTCCATTGGCGGAACAGCTAGAACGAGAAGCCAGAAGGCAACATTTTGAGGATCACATCAAAAATTTGACCAGTGTGCTCCACTGATGGCCTGCCACGTGCCATCTAGCGAAATGGCCAGTTCTCAGCAATTTCCTTGATTCTTTCTTAATAGTCCAGTCGCCAGAGCAAAAAAAAAAGGGGGTCTGCTGGAAGAAATTGGGGACTTAACGACACTTTACAGTTTGTTCGGGGCTATGGTGGGATGACTCTCTTAATTTTTCGAACTCGAGAAACCTGTGCTATCCTCAGGAGGGGCGAAAAATCAAGCTGATTTTCGGTTTTTTGCCTATAAATCCTAAAATAAGCGTTTTATGACAAAACACACTCTATTCACTATTGTAGGGCATACAATTTTCAACAATTTTTAACTTAATAAATTTTCCCGTAACCTTACTGCTTATCGAGATACGCCCTATCAAAGTTTGAGAATTTCAAAAAACAGATGGTTTAGGCCCTCTGACAGATGGTATTTTAAATACTAATTTTTGGGTCATATCTGACATAAGAAGACATAAAAATCATCGTCAGCCATTTGAAAGTGGTTGGGAAGGGGTGGCAGACGGCCAGCGTCAGGCTGACGGTGGTTTGATTTCCACTTTAGTAAGCTTTACGGGAGAACGCCAAGTCCCAGCAAGTCCGGATTAGTCTCATTTTAAAGGTAATTTAATTACTAAGGACGAATACTAAGAGTCAAATTTCGCTATCGTTTATGGTTTGGAAGTGGTAAGGCTTTGAACTTTGAAAAATTTTCAATATTTTCACATTGTGTCATACATTTAGTGGTGCTACGGGAGAACGCTGAGTCCTAGCAAGTCCGGATTAGTCTCATTTTAAAGGTAATTTAATTACTAAGGACGAATACTAAGAGTCAAATTTCGCGATCGTTTATGGTTTGGAAGTTATAGTACCTCTAAAGGTAATTTAATTCAAAGATGTTCAATGTATATATTGACTGGACTATAATTCGAAGTTCTATTTCTCTGTATGGGGAAAAATCCATTTTATTTCCTTTGTTTCTTCTCTCCATTTCCCATGCCTCATGGCTGGGAGAGTCCTTAAATAGATATCAACATTTTTTAGCCCTAATATAGAACCTTGAGGGACACCAAATAGTCCAGTCAATCTAAGCCTGTGGGTGAAAAGTATTTTGTTTATCTACGGAAATGTAGGTCCCCTGATTACCCACAAAAAAGTCCCATACCGAAACCCGTCCGCTTTGGCGTCTAGAGCGTTTTTAAGGTAATTTTTTTCTTTTTTTCTGTAATATCTCGAAAACCGTTAGTCGTAGGCGAATTAATTTTTAGTACAAAATTAAAGATAATTAAATTGTCTATAATTTTGAGCTAAGATGATTTTTTCGTAGGACCAAACCTTTCTGAGCTACGAGGTCTCAAAAAACCGGGGTTTTCTATTTTGACCTCTTAAGGACAGAAGACGTCATCTAATCAAAAAGGTGAACTTAATAAAAGTTGTAGAGAATATAATTACCTTTAAAAAACAACTCTCAAAAAGCAATTAACGATCAACATGTAGGGGTGGGGGTAAATTTAAAAAACACAATTGCTTGCTGTTAGTTGGCAGCTTTCCACCATATAACCAGCGCCAGTGTTGCCAGTTTAAGCGATTCATCGCGGATTCTGCTCCTTTCCATAGGTCCAATCTGGCAACCATGCCCAGCGCGTTTGGACATCTTTTTGAACTTCGTTCTCGTCGATAGACATGAATTTGATGATCGGAGTCCAATGGTTTCCCAGTTCCAACATTCGGCAATCCTGTGTATGCCCAACACGTGTCTCGATCTTTTCTAGGCCTCGGCTGCTGTAACCTTCGCATATAGAAGGCGGCACAGAAAAAGATGGGAAGATGACATGACTTCACAAGAAGGGAAGGATTGGCAGAAAATCGTTCAAGACAGAACTGACAGATGAATGGCAACGATTTTCTCTATAAATCATTAAATTGGTAACCACGTGGCCCAGAACAGCGATGTTTCCATAACGTTCCTCACCATCTCAATTTGTCTATCTAGGCACATTCGTCATTCCGAAAATTAGCGCTTTTGAAGCCTTATCGTCCGTATTCTACTTTTCAATGAAGTTTAGAATTTTTCCATTTTACGCCCAACGAACGAGAAAAAGGAAAAAAATATTCGTTTTACACTCTGAAGGAACAGTTCGGCTTAAAAGGAAAACATGCCCAAACCTGACAGAATTCATCGGAAATTTCTCTTCATAAAAGTTTCTAAATCGTAAACGCGATTCAGACGGGTAAACAATCAAAAGTCTATTTCTAGGTTATAACATTTAATTGCAACATTGAAATCTATTCGTTATCCACTAATGGGTAAAGTTAAATAGAGGGTGGGCGGGAATACAGGTAGAGAGGCATTATGCCGAATTGATTAGCTTGGTTGAACCATTGTTACAAGATCATGTCAACCACAGTCGAGGGTTTACAATGAACCCAAGGGGATGATTAAAAAGCCTAGCGAGTAATTAAGCAAAGGTCCCTTCTGTCGGTCGGTTCAGGAGTTATTGCTTTTAACGAGTTATTTGATAAGGTTAGGAGGGAGGTCGAGAAGCATGCAACACTAATGGTCCAATCTTGGAACACAATACATCTCACCTACCGAGCTCCCTCTATTCATACCAATGCCCAATTAGCTTTTTAAATACACTTCCTGTCCAGATATTCTGAACATCACTCCCGACTTTTACCCTCCAACACGATTCTATTTAGAATTCTTTGAAAATTGCACATTTTATCATTTTAAAACGAGTTTTGAGCCAAAGTCATTTCTTGACAATATCTTGCCACATGTTGGTCATGACTTGGTGTCTCAGTTCTTTCTGGGGCCTTTCTTTGGTATGAAATTGCCATCCTTAGGTGGCCGCTGCATCCATCCTTAGGTGGCCGCTGCATCCATCCTTAGGTGGCCGCCGCATCCATCCTTAGGTGGCCGCCGCATCCATCCTTAGGTGGCCGCCGCATCCATCCTTAGGTGGCCGCCGCATCCATCCTTAGGTGGCCGCCGCATCCATCCTTAGGTGGCCGCCGCATCCATCCTTAGTGCCCCGCCGCATCCATCCTTAGGTGGCCGCCGCATCCATCCTTAGGTGGCCGCCGCATCCATCCTTAGGTGGCCGCCGCATCCATCCTTAGGTGGCCGCCGCATCCATCCTTAGGTGGCCGCCGCATCCATCCTTAGTTGGCCGCCGCATCCATCCTTAGGTGGCCGCCGCATCCATCCTTAGGTAGCTCCCGCATCCATCCTTAGGTGGCGCCCGCATCCATCCTTAGGTGGCGCCCGCATCCATCCTTAGGTGGCGCCCGCATCCATCCTTAGGTGGCGCCCGCATCCATCCTTAGGTGGCGCCCGCATCCATCCTTAGGTAGCGCCCGCATCCATCCTTAGGTGGCGCCCGCATCCATCCTTAGGTAACGCCTACATCCATCCTTAGGTGGCGCCCGCATCCATCCTTAGGTAGCGCCCGCATCCATCCTTAGGTGGCGCCCGCATCCATCCTTAGTGGCCGCCGCATCCATCCTTAGGTGGCCGCCGCATCCATCCTTAGGTGGCCGCCGCATCCATCCTTAGGTGGCCGCCGCATCCATCCTTAGGTGGCCGCCGCATCCATCCTTAGGTGGCCGCCGCATCCATCCTTAGGTGGCCGCCGCATCCATCCTTAGGTGGCCGCCGCATCCATCCTTAGGTGGCCGCCGCATCCATCCTTAGGTGGCCGCCGCATCCATCCTTAGGTGGCCGCTACATCCATCCTTCGGTGGCCGCAACATCCATCCTTAGGTGCCCGCTGCATCCATCCTTAGGTGGCCGCAACATCCATCCTTAGGTGGCCGCTGCATCCATCCTTAGGTGGCCGCTGCATCCATCCTTAGGTGCCCGCTGCATCAATCCTTAGGTGGCCGCAACATCAATCCTTAGGTGGCCGCAACATCCATCCTTAGGTCACCGCTACATCCATCCTTAGGTGGCCGCAACATCCATCCTTAGGTCGCCGCTACATCCATCCTTAGGTCGCCGCTACATCCATCTATAGGTGACCCCACACATCTATCATGAGGAACTGTGCATAACTTAATGTATTGATCCTCAAGCGATGTCTGGTGTAAAGTGACACGAATTTCTTAGATGACGTCGTTTTATGCAATGTTTGAAGAAACCTTTTTTAGAGTTGATAAAAGGAAAAAAACTTAAATGGATAAGGTCGAAATTGGAGAGTAGAAAATAGTCCCCCGCCCCCGCAGAACGCCTTGGGTCAGGAAAAGTCTCTCCTTTTTAGAAACCGCATAATCTAGGGCGGTTCTAATGGTCCCCGGCTAAATGGGGTTTCTCAGTGACAGATCCAAATACCTTTATTGCTATGAATCTTGATAGAGGAGGCAATTGTAGCCAAGTGCTCGTTGGATGTTTGACATCAAAGAGATAATTGACGGTTGCGAAATGCAGATGGGGTCCGATTGTGCCCTTCTAATCGTCGAGATCCGTTCGGATTACTCGGGACGACTCACCCCCTTACCAGCCTCCGACTCGAGTCTATAGATAATTGACCCTATTACATTCATCCACTTCTTCCTCTTTCGGCAAGAAGTTATTTGCCACATTCGTCCTTTTCATTCCCGAATCATTTATCGTTCTTATTTCGCTCTTCAACCTCGCTTTCCACCTTGAATAGGCCTTAGGGTCATTATTTTTTTACACTTTTTAACTCTTATGTTCTTTATCATTCGAAACAAAGCAACTTTTAAATATCCAATCTGAAACTCTTAGCTATTCATGTGATCGACATAAAGACTAAAATCGTCAATCTGTCGTTAACATCTTTTGAAAGAAACAATGGGACTTATTGGAGCCCCTTGAGCCTTTTTTATAATATCGATTGCAAATCTCACCAATTAATCTAAATTTCTTGGTTGATAAAAGAAGCTTCGTCTGGGGCTCTAGTTATGAGGGGGCAACTCCAATATCGAATGTAGCGGTTTTTAATATAAACGGATTATCTGGATTCATTCTCGATGGCAAACAGAGGCTTAGGTAATATGGGCCACATAAGCACACAAACAATCTCAAATATAGCCCTCAGGGAAAAGACAGATCCGTAGCTTGAACACCGCACATCCTTAAACCCCGACGAAAAGCTTTTATTGCCCCAATAGGAACCCGAACGTTCATTCGATTGTATAAACCTTTATCCGCTTTTAATGAAACGTATCATAAACTCATCTTCACTTATTTTTCGACTTCCTTGCTCCTTCAGCCAAATCGTACACCACTCAACTATTGGGTTTACCAAGATGATCTTCCAGAAATGGAGTATTCTGCATTGTCGAGGATGGGATAGTATCATCGATGGTACTGAAATGCTCGAAGCACGCTGATGGAATAAATAACGTGTTAACTTGTAAAGAATGTTTGAAGCAAGTGAAATAATTACGAGTTATGATGATATTAGTTTTCAATTTCTCGTACCTAAAACATCAAAGGTTCGCGGGGTAAGGTGGAGGGTCGCGCCTCAGAGGCTTACCCCCTTCCATCTTACAACCTCCTCCAAAACATATAATTTCCGGTAAAAGTTTCACGGAGTTTCCGCTCATCTTTAATTAAACAGCTTGGAAACTTTAATCGTCCGGTTAGAAGATGTTTAACTAAATTTGACATCGTAGAAAAGCTTATTTCATTAATAGGGATCGACGACAGAAAGCCCTCGTTTCACCATATTACATTATGTCATGAACTTAAGAATTACCTAGTATACTGGGCAAGAGAATGGAGGAAAAGGGTTTGAAAAGGGCCTATAGATGGCTGATCGTGTATGGGATGGTGTTGATTCAACAGTTGATGGTGCAGGAGACATCTGTGGGCCCCTTTTAACTTTCTCAAAGAGAAGTTATTGTATTACCGTCGGATTCGGGTTTTTGGGGAAGGGTCTTCCAGACCCCCTAGGGTCAAACTGACTTTTGATCTTTGCCGGGCATGACTTTGTCTGTGGTGCCGGCCGTCCGGCCGTCCGTCGCCTTTTTTTTCCGGAACACTTCACGGCCACAATTTTCATCCGATTTTCACGAAATTTTCACACAATCTTCCTTTCGTGGTTATCTTGAAAGTGACGAGAGCGATTTTTGAAATTCGACAAAATGGCGGAGATATGTCTGTCTAAAGTTTGCAAAAATGTGCTACGGGCTTTCTACCGGTCCGATCTTCACCAAATTTTAACCAAATAATCTTCACGTGATCCCGATTAAATTTCATTAACTAATTAGGTAATTAATTATGTAATTAGGTAATTATGACTAATTAACTTAATTTTCCCATTTTCATAAAATTATCGCCAAATTCAAGTTATGATTGCAAAAAAAAATTTTTTTTCAAAAATTAATTAATTAATTAATTAACTAATTAGGTAATTATATTGAGTTTGAGTGAAATTAGTCCCATTTTCATAAAATTATCACCAAATTCAAGTTATGATTGCAAAAAAAATTTTTTACAAAAATTAATTAATTAACTAATTAGGTAATTTTATTGAGTTTGAGTGAAATTAGTCCCATTTTCATAAAATTATCACCAAATTCAAGTTATGATTGAAAAAAAAAATTCTCAAAAATTAATTAATTAATTAACTAATTAATTAGGTAATTATAATTTGTATGAGTGAAATTAGTCCCATTTTTAGAAAATTATCACCAAATTCAAGTTATGTTAGAAAACAAGTTATGTTAGAAAAAAAGGATTCATTTCCCCCGAAATTTATGGATCTCCCGAAATCTGTAGACCTTTGAGAAAGTTCGTGTCTCTGGGCAAGCTCCAGGACCAATACTTTATTTCCTGAATCTGAAGATAAAACGAAAATCGATTGCTGTTTTTGGACGTTTTCTTTCAACCTCTTATGTCCCATTTAGCGAAGCGGTTGAGAGATTCCCTCTATTTTTTTATTTTGGTTTATAAGTTTTTGGATGTCTTCTTTTTCCTGGAGACTCTCAGAATTCCGAGTCCGCCAACGAGGTGACCGTTCAACGGTTTTCGCAACCGTCCTTTTGGCAACGCAAAACTAAAGCTCTTGTTCCACATCAGTACTACAAGATCCCCCTTGCCTCACCCCCCTGGGGATAGAAGGGGGACTACATGTATGTCCGATGTCGGTCGTGGCATGATCTTGTTGGAGATTGAGAAGACACCGCAACCTTAAGCACCAACCAACCAGGAACTTCTTTCCGAAATATACAAGACCGTATAATTGTGCATCAAATGTACTCAAGCGGCATAATCGTCCAAAGCAACGTTCGCCAGTCAAAATAACGAAAAAACGTGCAATATCCACAGTAATCTCTTATATCAATTGTCGAGTATTTCCTCATTTTGTTGACGAGATATTGTCTCATGAAAAAGTCGTGCACGAATTTCTAACGAAGGTATTCACCACAAAGAGGTGAATATTTGAGAAAATAATTTAATATCGTGAGAGGGTGAATGAGAGGGAGAGAGCGTTGAATGAAAAGGGCGGAATGGATTCGAACTTTGAAATTGGTGTAAATGTTCCTCCGAAATTAGGTTTCCGGTATAATGGAATGAGAGACGCAATTGGGGAAGGGAAATGTTAGACAATTATTAACGTGATTCTGGCACTGTGAGTGTTGCCGTATGAGTGAGAAATCCTCTATTAAGCTCCATACAACCCCCAGTCCGTAATAGATAGTTAGGAGAGACACAATGGGAATATTAATAAAGTTACATTCTATACCAGGCGTTCCATGCTCGTCGAGCTAGCGTTAATTTGAACTGAAAATTTAACTAATTCCCTTTTGAGACGGTCTAGTCTTTTGAAAACTTTCCATCTGAAAATATCAATGCTAATGCGGTCTAAATGTCACAAAGCAGAAAGACTTTCGAACATTTCTCCCTTTAAGCTTATTACAAAATTTCTTCCTATATAACGCTTCAAACAAAACATAATTTCAAGGATGAAGAACAAATTTGCTAGCAAGATGATATCCTTGTTGCCATTTTTTCATTGGTCATGCCATATATGGAGCAAAGATCTTTCTTGAACAAGCAAGCTAAGTATATGAAGATGGATAATAAACGGTGAAGACGATGGAGAATATTTAGAAGGAAACCAACTTGGATTCGACACCTAGTTAAGGTTATCAGGCGTTTGCGGCATCATACGAAGAATGTGCTACTAGTGCATATGACCCGAAGAAAACATTGAAGAATCACATGATGATCGGGAATAATCAGGATTTGTGCGAAACGTGCAAAAACATCATAAAAGAGGGCACCCGCTATAGGGACGACGGTTTTAAGTGGTAAAAACCGTGTGCTTCGACCACTGGGAATTGACTAGCTAGTCGTTAACGGTCATCCTTTTCGGTGAGCTGCTAGTTCGTCAACTGTATCGTCCATCCATGATCCCTTTCAGAATAGTGCGAAACGTGCAAAAACATCATTGAAGAGAGGACCGCTATTTCGGCTGCACTTAGTGATATAAATTTTGAGCGTCGACTTGCTAGTCAACGGTATCTGCCATCCAATGGTCGCTTCCGACATCCCTTTTAGGTGTGCGAAACGTGCAAAAACATCATAAAAGAGGGCACCCGCTATATGGGCGACGGTTTTAAATGGTAAAAACCGTGCTCTTCGACCACTGGGCATTGACTAGCTAGTCGTTAACGGTCATCTAACGGCTCTTTTCGGTGAGCTGCTAGTTCGTCAACTGTATCGTCCATCCATGATCCCTTTCAGAATAGTGCAAAACGTGCAAAAACATCATTAAAGAGAGGACCGCTATTTCGGCTGTACTTAGTGATATAAATTTTGAGCGTCGACTTGCTAGTCAACGGTATCTGCCATCCAATGGTCGCTTCCTACATCCCTTTTAGGTGTGCGAAACGTGCAAAAACATCATAAAAGAGGGCACCCGCTATATGGGCGACGGTTCTAAGTGGTAAAAACCGTGCGCTTCGACAACTGGGAATTGACTAGCTAGTCGTTAACGGTCATCTAACGGCTCTTTTCGGTGAGCTGCTAGTTCGTCAACTGTATCGTCCATCCATGCTCCCTTTCAGAATAGTGCGAAACGTGCAAAAACATCATTGAAGAGAGGACCGCTATTTCGGCTGTACTTAGTGATATAAATTTTGAGCGTCGACTTGCTAGTCAACGGTATCTACCATCCAATGGTCGCTTCCGACATCCCTTTTAGGTGTGCGAAACGTGCAAAAACATCATAAAAGAGGGCACCCGCTATATGGGCGACGGTTCTAAATGTTAAAAACCGTGCTCTTCGACCACTGGGCATTGACTAGCTAGTCGTTAACGGTCATCTAACGGCTCTTTTCGGTGAGCTGCTAGTTCGTCAAATGTATCGTCCATCCATGATCCCTTTCAGAATAGTGCGAAATGTGCAAAAACAAGGGGATCGATATATCAGAAAATTCCGCTTCGACCATTGGAACTTCGCTAGTCGTCAACGGTATCGGGCATCTAATGGCCATCAAGGTTCACTCAGGTCCTGCACACCGAGGGAAACTGATTTTTTTAAGTAATGATGATTTTTTTATGTAAGCGCTGAGCGAGACGGGCAAATCAGTGGCCGGAGCGGTGGGGCCCAACTAGATATAAGACATTGTAGTGGGACCCTCGGCCGGTTTAAGCCATTCTGAACGCGAAAATCATTGCCGTTCAGTATCAATTGAAATAAACGATTTTCAGACTCAGAAGCGAAGTCTCGAACCGAGAAGAAAATTCGCTGGATACAAAAAATTATCGACAGACAATTCAATTTGGCCAGCTTAATACCGTCCACGCAGATTTAGGATGAAATTTCGGGGAGTGCTGCGTGTACCAATTTATCTAGCTTCCTGACAAGGCCATGGAAACATTGTCAAACAATTGTCGAAAAAAACCGGAACTGGGTTGCAGGAACCTCTTGCTTTTTCAGGGGGACTGTGGGAGGGGCGACGTCAAATAGAGCCCGAATTTGATCTGTTGTCAAATGTGATTTCTAATTTCATGAGCAGCTCCTATGATC
Organism: Orius laevigatus; assembly: GCA_018703685.1. Classification (NCBI taxonomy): domain Eukaryota; kingdom Metazoa; phylum Arthropoda; class Insecta; order Hemiptera; family Anthocoridae; genus Orius; species Orius laevigatus. The sequence goes on from JAGWEN010000838.1 coordinate 32,162, forward strand.
AATTTCGACCATCTGCTGTTATTTCCTAAGATAACGAAATTCCATTTAATTCCCTCAGGAATTGTAAACAGGTGTCAGGTCAAAGTCTCCTTCGATAACAAAGGTGGGCTCATTTCACATTTCCAAACATCTCGGCGGTCGGTGGAAAGGGCTCCACATCTGGACATCGGGTTATCCCCTTCCCTCCTGGGCTCTTTTGGTACGGATTTGGCCTCGATTAGTGAGCCAACTAAAAAGTCTAAATAAAGACAAAATTTTAAAGGATTTCTCAAAAATGGGAGGACGATCTCGAGCTTCTTATAACCCCCTTTTCCCCTATATCTATTCACCTGTAATCAACATGGAGAATTAAATACCTCCATTAAAAAGTAGAACTTGCCATTGCCCAAATAAGACTGCATTGTGAGAAAATATTTACCCTGCATTTTTTTTATTTCAAATTTAAGTTTAATTCGAACGAAATATGCCCTGTTTGTACAGGTTTATTCAATAATTCTTTTATACACTTTTGGCACGACTGCCACCTTTTACAGTGGGAAAGAGATGATTCTTTTGGAGCTCGAATATTAAGGCCTTTTTAATTTCCCGGTCAATCGGAGCTTCGAGGACCTCTAACGTTTCCTCCTAGCAGTCAAGCCAAAAGTTTGTTTATTAGTATGTACTAACGACTCAAGAAATTGGACATAAGAACGAATATAAATTTCCAACCATACACAGTGAGCAGTTTCGTTGGTGACATCAACCCCGATCATTTACCTACAACATTGGAAGAACTCACACACATTGTCACAAAAATTAACCAGAGTCATATGTGCTCTACGAGTACTAAAACGAAGTAATAGTATTTGTGTTCTAAAAACCGTCTACTTTAGCTGCTTTCAGTCAATCGCGGAGTATGGGCTTGTTTTCTGGGGTGGATCGCCACACTCGAAAGAATTTCAAATCCACCAACATCCTGCCTCTTATACAAACTATCCGTCTGCTCTTAAAAAACAGCCACCTACTCACTCTAAACTCGCACTGCCATACATACATTCAGGTGACCTCCATCTCTTCAAACCAACTGATGATAAAAATATGGCTGCTCTATTGGTGATTATCTAAAAAGATTGTAGAGTGGATAAGAGATGTGATTTTTTTGTATACTTTTATTTTTCATATTATGAAATTTGTTCTCTCTCTGACGTATGTAAGTCACTATGTGGCCAATCGCAATTATCAAGTATTCTACTCTATTCTAAATTTTTATCGGAAATGATTTGACGTGTCCTGTTTTCATGGGAACGAAAAAGTTAACTGGACCTAGTATATCTTAAGACCCGTTTCTTCCTTTAGTGGCCGACTATCAATTTTCAGACTGCCGTTGGAGCCATCGAATCGTGTGTTATGCCGAAAGTGAGGCCAAAATAATTTTTATGCTGATAAAGCAGCAAACTTATGTTTTAGAAAATTCAGTTCAATAAATCAAATGTTTTCCCCTAAAAATCTCTTTTTTTTCTTCTTCTGGACATACTCGTCCAGTAGTGCGAAAGGAAGACTGACAACGAAAAATTCGTCGAATATCGAGCAAAATAATGGCATAAATGTGGTGAACGTAGTTGGTACGACTGTGAGGCGCACTCTCGGCGCGCCCTCACGGGGAAGGTTACCGAGAGCCGAGAACATCCTACGCAGGATTACGGAAAAACGAAACGAACGAACGCACGAATTTTCCTTTTAAAACGATAATTTCATGTAAAGAAACGCGAATAAAGTGAGCTAATTGAAAACTTCTTCTATTTAATCGTAGTTAATCCTACATAAATAATGCTTCTCCAGTTAAAAAAAGTTATGTAATAAAACGTGTCTATTTTGGCCACTTCTGGAAGTAGAATGCCGATAACTTGAAAATCCCGATAATTTACTTACCTTTTACTTTGCCATATTTTACTTTTCATTGAGCTCACAATAGAAATCATGGTTGGGATGATTTAAAAAACATATAAGTTCACTTTTTACCGCCTCACACTACGTCGAAACTGCAGCCATTAGATCAAGGAGTCATACAAAACTTTAAGACCATGTACCCCAAAGAAGTTGTCTTTTGGACTGTATTGATGCGGGAAAGGAGCATAAGGTGAATTTTCATTTCACTTTTGTGCAGGTATCGATTTTTGATGCTTATAGCAGACAGGGCATGGAAAAAGTATTGGTCCTGGAGCTTGCCCAGAGACGCGAACTTTCTCAAAGGTCTACAGATTTCGGGGGATCCATAAATTTCGAAATGAATCCTTTTTTTCTAACATAACTTGGAATTTGGTGATAATTTTATGAAATGGGACTAATTTTACTCAAACTCAATATAATTACATAATTAGTTAATTAATTAATTAAAAATTTTTTTTGCAATCTTAATTGAATTTCGGTGATTAATTTATCGAATGGAAAAATTAAGTTACTTAGTCATAATTACCCTAATCCATAAAATTTACCTAATTAGTTAATGAAATTTAATCGGGATCACGTGAAGATTATTTGGTTAAAATTTGCGTGAAGATCGGACCCGGTAGAAAGGCCGTAGCACATTTTTGCAAACTTTAGACAGACATCTCTCCGCCATTTGTTTGCGAATTTCAAAAATCGCTCTCGTCACTTTCAAGATAAACGACGAAAGGAAGATTGTGTGAAAAATTTCGTGAAATCGGATGAAAAATATTGTGACCGCGAAGTGATCCGGAAAAAAAGGCGACAGACGGACGACGGCTAAAACGACAGTCATGTCCGAGAAAGATTCAAAAGTCAGTTTGACCCTAGGGGGTCTGGAAGACCTTCTCCACAAACCCGAATCGACGGTATTACATACTTTGACGTATTACAAAAACTTTTGAGAAAGTTAAAAAGTTAATAAAACGTGTCTATTTTGGCCACTTCTGGATTTTCAAATTTAATACAGTAGAATTCCGATAACTTGAAAATCCCGATAATTTACTTTCTACTATGTACGTCGAAACTGCAGCCATTAGATCAAGGATCTTTTTTTAATTAAAAATTGACCGATAATTTGAAATCCCGCTAATTCAAAAACCCCGATAAAATGAAAAAATACCTCGGTCCTTTGACGTTTCAAATACTGTATAGCCAAATCCTTCGTAAATAGGTACTTGGCGAAATTTATTTTTTCAAGGTCCCGTGTTATACAAAATTATTTGTGCTGACACCTCCCGAATGTTCAAAGTTCACTCTCGCCTTTTTTTCTCTCTGAAAATGTTTGAGAGGACCAAAGGTCACAAAGGGGGGCCTTCCTCGTTCCAAAGTCCAGCTTGTTGGATCAACGTGGTTTAACGGTCTTTTCATGGAAGTTTTTTTTTAATTCTCTTATTGGTTTTTCGTCATTTTAGTCTCTTTTTGAGGGAGGGATGAGGAAAGAAAATAATAGTAATGCTTGGCTCGGCGGAACACTACGACGATGACATTGGGGCTGATAATTGTAATGATTATGTTATTTCGCCTCCCCACTCTTTCATATTCGAGCATCTACAAAACCATTCAAGAATCTTTAGTCCTTTTCCACGTGGTGGACGCCGGGCTTCTTGCCCGGAAAGCAAAATTAGGAGGAAAACATACTCCATGGTGAGCTCAAATCCGAGCTTTCATCGTATTTATCGCGGTGGTTGAAACGAAAATACGGGCTGGCCCTGCAAAGAGCCGGCGTAGCGTACCGAACCACGCGATGGGTTATAGTGATTAGTGATAGGCCAAGTGGCCAGGGTGGCTAACTAGAGCCGATGTAGAAGCCGGGAGGGCGAGAGAGCGGTTCGGCGTGAGAAAGCAGCGAGGGTCCGTTCGATCTTCTCCGAGCCCGGAGAAGGGCGAGCGCCGAAGCCCGGCGAGGCGGCTTGGAGTTTCTACGGCTTCTTGTTGATATAGTGAGCGTGCGTTCTGGTCTGCATAAAGACCTTTTACAGTCGCCAGTTTTATAGGGAAGGGGAATACCGCAAAGAGAGTGCCAGTGAGTCTTCCCGAAAGTTCGAGAACATTCGAGGGCGGTTCCCCTTGCCTTTTTGGCGGGAAAGTCTTTATTGCTATTTTACATTTATTTATTTTATTAACATAATTTGAAATATTAACAAAAGAAATATCGAGGCAGGCGCTTTTGCTTGAATGAGTGGCGAAGGCGAATAGAGCCGCCACAGTATTTTCTGAAAGGGGCTTATGAAAATTTCAGTTGCTTGGGGAAAAAGCGTTGGTAGGAGAGTCTCAGTATCTAAATCTGGCCACTTTTAATTCTTTTTTTGTCCAAAAGCGTTCTTTTGGAGTGGTGATCCTCCAACACCTCCCAAACTAAAGGCTGCGTTTTCTTTCCTCTCGATTGGCGACCATTACCCACCCAAGGTGAACCATGATGGTGCAAAACTGTGGCATCTCCGTCGAAAAAGTATTTTATGCATCTCGATTATTTTTCTAATTTTGGTATCCTAATGACCCACGAGATACGCTTCTGCAGCTTGAAATCACTGTCTACTTCGTCTTCGCTTTTCGGAGGTACCAGGGCGGGCGGAGGTCCTCTGACGACCGTTCGCTTTTTCGAGTTAGAAGAAATTTCATTATTTAAAAACCAAACCCATAAAATAAAATCAAAAATTGTTTTGGTAGGACGCCTTGGTAGTCCGGCCACTTTTAATTTTTTTCGTCCAAAAGCGTTCTTTTGGAGTTGTGATCCTCCCTCCCAAACCTCCCATCACCTCCTCCCATCCCTCCCAAACGTTTACTAACGATTAACTGCGCTGGGAGATTTCGCTGAGCGGCATTCCACGTGGTCCTTTTTTTCGACTTCATTTTTCGTCTTAAAAATTATCACCAAGTTCATGGCGACCTATATTAATGTATTCTAAAACTAAAATTCAAATGAAATTTTTCAAAAAAACCAACAGTTTCTTCAGGACAATGGAGAAAAGACATCAAAGAAAAATTTGCTAGGTTATCGAAAGGGTCGACGCAGACAGGTTGTCTACTAAGTTCTGAGCCAATAAGAACAGATCTGCCGGTGACGTCAGCAGGATGCTCCCCCACTATTTAAAATTATAGGGAAAGGCATAATAAAAACAAATCATTCAAAAAGAATAGTTGTTTATTTTAAAGCGGCTAAAAGTTTCGAGTTACAAAATTTTTTTTTGCTAGTGTACATTTTAAAAATATTTCTTTCTCTTTTTTTCCTTCTCTTTCTTTTTATCCCCTCAATTTCTCGTTTTCAAAATGAAACGGATAAAAACAACAAAAAAATCGAGTTTTTTTTAACAGTTGTGTACAAATGACAAATCTTTGAGTTTAAAAAAACTGAATTATTGATAAATTCTTAATTTTATGAAGTTGGGCTTCAAGTGACGGCATGTGCGATTTACCAGTGCAGTATTTTTGTGAGAAAAAATATTTACAAGAGTTCAATAAAAACATAGAAGTAGGAAGTCTATTCCCAGATATATGGAGATTTCATACACAATATGGGTAGGTTTCATGAATACATAGATAATTTCTAATAAAATTGCTTCCTTTCAAAATACAAGGTTCCAATTGGCCAATAAGATGCACCTACCCAAAATACGGTTTAGAATAAAAAACCACTTCACCCAACTTCTATGCTTCGTCTATTTTTTTTTAATTTTAAATTTTGTTCTAAAAGTTTTGTGAGTAGTAAAAAAATTGCCTACTTTTTAAAAGCCAAAACTAGTTAAAAGTGTATACTTGAAATTCTAATAATGCTAACGTTAGCGAATAATATATTCTCCTAACTTATAGTCATTCTCATTTCTCTTCCTTATTTTATATAAGAATTACAAAAAAATTACAAAAAAAACTAGACTAGTTAAGGTATAAAATTTCTTTTCATTTTGTCGGCACTGAATTTTGGAAGAAGCATTTTACGATATTATATATATACTTTTTTTTTAAATAGTCATATTAGTCATCATATTTACAACTATTCTTACACTATGTCCCTAGAGACTAACTGAATGCTGCATAAATCCTAAACAATTTAATATACCTGTGGGAATACGTGTATAAGTGGACTAATGTGGAGTACTTTTAGGTTTTAAATTCTCCATTCTTTGGTATAATCACACAGTCAAACTGCACAGTCGGTAGCCATATAAAATATAGTGCAAAATATTGACTTTTATAGATTCCAAAGCTAAGGTTATGGGTGGTTAACCACATTGGAAGGTTATCGGCACAAAAAACTAAATGAAAAATGCATTTTATTAACCTTATACGAAATGAAAAATTGACATTTTCGTGGTACTGACTAGAAATGTGGGGGAGGGATTTGCGTGCCTAAAGATAAGCTATTTCAGAGAATTGACACAGTTAGGACATAATATGTACAATTTGATAAAACGTGGATTTTTTGGGGGATATAAAAATAATAGTGGAAAATTTGCTTTTTATATGTTTTTTTCTCGCTCCATAGTTATATGAGTTTTTAAAATTCCTGACGGTTTTAGCACCAAAGCTTGCGGCGCCCTTTCCACCCACAAACTGAGATTTCGAAGACTAGAAAAATCAATGATATGAAGTATGGCAGCGAAAAACCTGAGACACGCAGAATAGGAACCATACAGGGACTCACAGCCAAACCAGGAGCGAAACACATATAAAGAAGCGCTGAGATAGCAGAAAAAATATAAAAAAACTACAGCATATAGCACTTCAAAAAAACAAAATTTGGCTCAAATCATAAAATTGCATTTTTAAAATTTAACAAGTCTATGACTATTTTTGGTAATATCCCACCTGGACACATTAGCAGCGTCAAAAAAAAAGTTTGATCTTTTATATATTATAAAAAATAAATAAATTATAAAAGACCAAGCGGTGGGGGAAGAATCTAACACAAAGCTAAAATAGTGTGGACTAATAGACTTAAATTAATTTCTACATCACTAATATAATATACAATTTTTTAATTTTTTTTTTTCTTCTTTTGTGCCTCATGCAATGGGCATATCACAAGACTTTCCAATATATAGACTATGGCATCGTCAAAAAAATTGTGTCGATATTTTAAATACATGCAGTGCCTTGCCTATAAACAATTTTCTTGGCTATTAAAAAACCACTAAGGAAGCTAACAATATAAGAGAAAATAAAATTGGGGAAAAGCTTAAAAACTAAATTTATAATCAGTCTTATTACTGTCTATATTGTTAAAATCCTATGTGAATAGATTGAAAATGTATATAAATTTTTAAGTTTTTGTTTATATACCTAATAACTATCATAAAATCCTATTTTCAAAACAGTCAACACATCTATAACTGTCTTGTACATTAAATATTCTATAATAAAAAAATTTATATCAAAAAGCATTTCTAATCATAATTTTGAAAATTATGTCTGCCATAACAAGTGCACCATGCACTGAAAAAGCGATAACTTCACACTAAATCATCAGCCTGATATATAAGCGAACACACAGTAAAAAGGGCAAGAAAGTATTTAAAAACGCTCCAGATATTGCACGATTTCAAGTATGGACTTGAATTAAAAAGAATGATAACCTCACCAAATGAAAACGAAGGAGGTTACACGAGGTTACATATCAGGGAACCGGAAAAAATTGAAAAACGATATTGCGACTTTTGACCCCCATTATCTTCAATAATGAAACAATTTTTTTATATTTATTATTGCTCCTTTTGTCTTTTATAGTGGATTTATACGACATGCACAAATTTCTCCTTTTTTGGGGGCGGGAAATTAAGGAACTTATAATTTGTATAGTGGTCCCTTTTGGATATGTTATTCAGTGCAGGGTATGGGGTAAGGGTAGGGGTAAAGGGTAGGGGTAAAGGGTAGGGGTAAAGGGTAGGGGTAAAGGGTAGGGGTAAAGGGTAGGGGTAAAGGGTAGGGGTAATGGGTAGGGGTAATGGGTAGGGGTAAAGGGTAGGGGTAAAGGGTAGGGGTAAAGGGTAGGGGTAAAGGGTAGGGGTAAAGGGTAGGGGTAAAGGGTAGGGGTAAAGGGTAGGGGTAAAGGGTAGGGGTAAAGGGTAGGGGTAAAGGGTAGGGGTAAAGGGTAGGTGGTAAGGGTAGGGGTAAAGGGTAGGGGTAAAGGGTAGGGGTAAAGGGTAGGGGTAAAGGGTAGGGGTAAAGGGTAGGGGTAAAGGGTAGGGGTAAAGGGTAGGGGTAAAGGGTAGGGGGTAATTGTAGGGGGTAATGGTAGGGGTAAGGGGTATTTACAACTAGTAGGTTTTCAAAAAATGGAGGTTTTCAAAATGCTCTCTTGCCCAGCTTACAAAATAAATACTAAAGGTTGAAAATAAAAAACGCTAATTCTATTTTAAATATTAAAATCACTATTTTTTCAATGGAAATACAGTTAAAAGGGTGTAAAAAATAAAAAAAACAAGCTGGAAATATATACATGAGTATTAAGAGATTCTATAATATCTAAGGCGTTGCTATACACATACAAATAAATAAATTAAAATGTTTTTTACAGTCAAGTTTTAGGTTTAAAATTGGACAAAACCTTTCGCTGATTGTCCTTTGAGTTATCCACCCTTTTTCTGTTGACAAGGCGATAAGAGCGAAAACTAAACGGACATTCGGTTTCTTCGAAAGCTCCCATTCCACGAAAAAAAGGGGTTTAAACACAAATCTTTGGAGAGTTTACTAAAAATAATTTTTTCTATGTAGACTTAGGAGCTTGAAAAAGGCTGACTTTACACTGGAAAAGGTTTTTTTTTAAAAATAAAATATAAGAACTTAATTACGATCACAGCATTAAATCTCATGTGCAAGTTCCTGTGTGACTGTTAGACAATAATATATACTTTTTACAATTTTTGTCAGCAAATGCTGTTAAAACCGGATAAAATAACAAAGCCTGATGGCTTTTACTTATCTATGTTAAATACTAACTGTCAAATTCAACAAGAAGGCATTGTGACTCACTACTTGCGGTCAGCTGATAACTAAGTCTTTCTTTGGTAGTTGTCCATAAATACACAATATAGACCTACAACTATTGCATAAAAAGGGGTTTTAGTTTATACCACTGTAGGTGTACCGGATAGTTGCAAGTCCATAATTATGAAAAGACAACGTTTTGGCACTTGAATCGTGGTCCGGGGTTTTTACGCCTTATATATGTAACTGCAAGGTTGAGGAGGGTGTGGAGATTGCGGCGGTGATGGGCTCGAGGATGGCGGCGATGGGGAAGAACTGGAGGGTGGCGAGCTGGCCAAAGGGTGCCTTCGACTGGCTCGAGCACGCCCTGGCAGACTCCGCCCACCCTCCCCACCTGTCTCTCAGAGATAAACTTTTTTCACTGATCGAGTTGTTCCGAAACCATCACGGTAGCCCATGCCGGCGCATTCATTCTAGGAAAAAGAAAAAATTAAAAATATATATATATATATATATATATATATAATATATATATATATATATATATATATATATATATATATATATATATATATATACACAAAAATTCAACAACAAAATTAAAAATGAAAGAAATACCTTGGCCGTATCACGCTGAGACCTCAAAGTTCCAAAATGGTCTCGGTTCGGCCTCGCATAAGGTGGTTGGTAGTTATCCGTAAATTGGAATAGATTTTCATTTTTTCGCAAAGTAGCTTTGGGCGAGTTCAACGATTTGTTGGGCGGAACCAATACTGGCTCTGCGTAGGTAACTTCTTCCTGAGGTAACAATTTCGGTTCGGCCGGCATTCGCCTGAAATTTAAGCAAAAAGTTGATTAAAATCGATTCCGAGATTGAAAAAGAATCTACGAAAAAAATCAATCGGGGTGTCCCACAAGGTGAGCCATTAAGCCCACTGCTCTTGACTCTCTTTATAGATGTCAGAAAAACGCAAATTTTACCTATTTCATAAGAAAAGAGTCTTTTTTTCACAAGAAAAGACCCTTTATTGCCACAAGAACCTTTTTTGACAAGAAAAGAAACTTTTTCACGAGAAAAGACCCTTTTACACAAGAAAAAACCCTTTTTTCATTAGAAAGGACTATTGTTAACCAAAAAAAGACCCTTTTTTCACAAGAAAAGACCAATTTTTAGCCAACAGAAAAACGTGAATTTTCACTTTTATGACTTTAACATATCGTGGACAAATTAGAGCATCAATTTTACTTACATATTTATATTCTGCCTTTGTTCAAAGTATTCGTATTCTGTATCAGGATATGGTAAATTGTCATCGTCGTCTTTATGGCATTTACGTCCGCAAAGGTAACCGGAGACGAATCCGACGAGAAGAGCGGCCAAAGACGCCGCTACGACGGACATCGCCATCGTTTCGATCGTATAATGTAAAGCGGAGCTATCAGCGGCGCTAACTTCGGGTCCTAAAATATCAACTTTAGTTTCTTATTTTAAGAAAATTTAAATTTATTACCATTGTAATGATGGTCATCTTCTTGCATTATGTTTATCACTTCGCCATCACCAATGTTTTTCCTTTCTTCGTCGATTTTTTGGTTCGAGTTACTCAGAGAAAGGCCGACGTTTTGTGATAAAGCGTCTTTCCCTTGAACCTTCCCAGCTAATAAAAAAATTCGTATTAACATCTTTAAATGTCAATGCTACAATTTTTTCATCGATTTTTTCAATAATCGATCAAAAATTGTGCAAGCTATGGACTTTTGCGGCAAAATTACAAATTTTGCCGCATTGAATGTGGTGAATGAAGAAAAGCGTACTTGAAGGGCATGAAGTGTGAATTCCGTGTTGGATATTTTGATAGAAGACCTTTTCTTCGTTCCATCGAGGAGCACCGACCGCCTTGCACTTTCCGCTTAGGCGATCCCAAGCACAATATGGGTCCTGGAGAGCGACACATTCGCTGAAAAAAAAAAAGTTTTACTTTTTAATAGGGAAAACTAGAGGAAGTAAAAATTGTCTCCTAAAACGTTGATTTTGAAGTTTTTGATGAAAGATTGATTCTCAAACAATGTAAATTTTAAAGTTTTTGACAAAAATATAAGTCGTAAAACGTTGATTTTGAGGTTTTTGTCGAAAAATTATCTCTTGAAACGTTGGTTTTGAGGTTTTTGTCGAAAATTTGTCTTTATAAAATGTTGTTTTTGATGAAAGATTGGTTCTCAAATAATGTAAATTTTAAGGTTTTTGACGAAAAAGAGCCATAAAACGTTGATTTTGAGGTTTTTGTCGAAAAATTATCTCTTAAAACGTTGATTTCGAGGTTTTTGACGAAAAATTATCTCTTAAAACTTTGATTTTGAGGTTTTTGTCGAAAATTTGGCTTTATAAAATGTCGTTTATGATGAAAGATTGGTTCTCAAATAATGTAAATTTTAAGGTTTTTGACGAAAAAGAGCCATCTTGAGGTTTTTTATGAAAAATTACTCTAAACGTTGATTTTGAGGTTTTTGTCGAAAATTTGGCTTTATAAAACGCTGATTTTGAGGTTTTTAGACGATAATTTGTCTTTATAAAATGTTAATTTTAAAGTTTTTGATGAAAGATTGATTCTCAAATAATGTAAATTTTACGGTTTTTGACAAAAAAGAGCCATAAAACGTTGATTTTGAGGTTTTTGTCGAAAATTTGGCTTTATAAAATGTTGTTTTTGAAGTTTTTGATGAAAGATTGGTCCTCAAATAATGTAAATTTTAAGGTTTTTGACGAAAAAGAGCCATAAAACGTTGATTTTGAGGGTTTTTTTTTATGAAAAATTATCTCTTAAAACGTTGATTTTGAGGTTTTTGTCGAACATTTGGCTCTTAAAACCTTAATTTTGAAGTTTTTGATGAAAAATTGGCTCTTAGAATGTTCATTTTGACGAAAAATTGTCGATTTTTGTCGATAAATTAAACAAAATCCTCACCTGCAGCCTGAGTTAACTTTGTCACAGCGATGAAGACGGAGCGAAACGACCTCAAAATCTGAAACGACAATAAGCCTCCCTTCTGGCTGGGCATCAGTGCGAACAATCTGAAGATTCCTCACACTAACATTCAGATTGAAAACTTGCAACTCTTCAATGACAACGGGCGTCACCCTTTGTATAGAATCCGCCGATTCGGCATTCACCGTTTTCAAAACTTTCCCATTATCTGAAACCTCACATTCAGAAAAACATCTTTCAAAAAAGCCATCATTTTACCTGTCCCTATAAAGAGAACATCATACGGCTTCCCGCCAGGCGTTTTTATTTGAGGATCCACCGCTATATGAGTGAATCTATAACTAAATAAATGTTAAAAAATGCAAATTTAAGTTAAAAAAATCTTACTGGAAAGTAGTTCTGACTAAAATAGGCTGGCGGAAAAAAGAAGGTACAGATTCGTCCATCAGGGCATGAGTTTTTATGAAATTTAACGTCAAATCTGGTAGAGTTCTGGAGTCGTTGACACATTGGCCAGGCCTCGGATCGGGCACCTATAAAAATTAAGTCAAAAAACGATGAATTGAAGTCAGGGGTTGAAATTGAGTGAAATTTATTTTTTTGAATCGTTCAATTCAAAGGTTTAGGGAGATAAGGTATGGTAAAACCTGAACCATAAAAATACCCAAAGATACCTCTTGGTGTACCTAATAACTTCCCTTAATTTTGGATCAAAAACCCCAACGGTTTTGGAGAAAATCGCGTTTTTCTCGGGTCAGAAAAACCTAAATATCCCGAGAACTAATGATGCCACAGAGTCCGGCTTTTTTTCAAAATGTAGAGCTTTTTTGGGCCCATCTTCTAGTATTTTTTTCAAATTTTTCAAACCATCAGAAAGGTGCGAATTTGGACAAAAAAGATTTTCAGAGAGCGAAAAAAAATGTTCCCCATGAGGTGGCACAAAGATATTAATACCATTTGTTCATCTACTAGTTACAAACTTACCAGAATTTTTTCAGAATTTTTGAAGTGGTGGAACATGGTTTTGCAAAGGTTTTTCTCAATTTTTTTTTGTATTTTTGGCTTACGATGGGTGCTAACAAGGGCATCCAGCTATTATTAGTGATAGTACATCAATAAAATATTCCGATATACCATAAAAATGCTCCCCAGGGGAGATGTCCCCAAAATCAAAAATTAGTTTTTTTGGATTTTGGGGACAACAGTCCCCATTGGTTTGATTTCCACTTTAGTAAGCTTTACGGGAGAACGCCAAGTCCCAGCAAGTCCGTACGGGACTCATTTTAAAGGTAATTTAATTACTAAGGACGAATACTAAGAGTCAAATTTCGCTATCGTTTATGGTTTGGAAATGGTAAGGCTTTGAACTTTGAAAAATTTCCAATATTTTCACATTGTGTCATACATTTAGTGGTGCTACGGGAGAACGCTGAGTCCTAGCAAGTCCGGATTAGTCTCATTTTAAAGGTAATTTAATTGCTAAGGACGGATACTAAGAGTCAAATTTCGCTATCTTTTGTGGTTTGGAAGCAATCAGCGATTTAGTGAAACGAGAAATTCGCGATCTAGACAAAGTAATTTATGTTTTTGTTGACCATTCGAAACCATAAAAGATAGCGAAATTCGACTGTCAGTATTCATCCTTAGTATTAAATTACCTTTAAAATGAGACTAATCCGGACTTGCTGGGACTTGGCGTTCTCCCGTAAAGCTTACTAAAGTGGAAATCAAACCACCGTCAGCCTGACGCTGGCCGTCTGCCACCCCTTCTCAACCACTTTCAAATGGCTGACGATGATTTTTATGTCTTCTTATGTCAGATATGACCCAAAAATTAGTATTTAAAATACCATCTGTCAGAGGGCCTAAACCATCTGTTTTTTGAAATTCTCAAACTTTGATAGGGCGTATCTCGATAAGCAGTAAGGTTATGGGAAAATTCATTAAGTTAAAAATTATTGAAAATTGTATGCCCTACAATATTGAATAGAGTGTGTTTTGTCATAAAACGCTTAGTTTAGGACTTAAAGGCAAAAAACCGAAAATCAGCTTGGTTTTTTGCCCCTCCTGAGGGTAGCACAGGTTTCTCGAGTTCGAAAAATTAAGAGAGTCATCCCACCATAGCCCCGAACAAACAGTAAAAGTGTCGTTAAGTCCCCAATTTCTTCCAGCAGACCCCCTTTTTTTTGCTCTGGCGACTGGACTATATAGCCTTTCACTCAATTTCAAGCCCTGTTTGAAGCTTTTTTACCTTGACACTCTGCACAGGAAGCCAATTTGAATTGAGTTCTGATTGCTCTTTAAAGTTTCCTTCGAATGTATCAGTGATATCTTGAAGAGCGAAGGCACAAACTGCGGATCCGCCGATGCTGTTGATCGGCGTCGTGAATACAGCGTACAACAAATGTGTCGTCACTGAACCATAAGTTCCTTCTACCAGCTCTGTGGTCGATTCTGCACAAAAGGAGTTAAATTTTTTTTTTTTTTGTGGAAAAAAGTGAACGTACGGATTTCATTGAAGTAAAAAGGGAAGTCTCCTTGGACTGAGCAGTTTAAACGGGATTTTAAAAACGATGTCCATCGGTTGCGGAATCTATGAGGACCTCCTCGATCGTATTTGCATACCCTGGCGACCCTCGAGAAAACAGCCTAGAATTTAAAAAAAATTAAATTTAAAAAGTAAATTATGCACAAAAAACTTACCTTGCCGCAGTTGATATATTCGACGGCGGTTTCACGAAAGAAAAAATAAACGAAATCCCCTTGGGTCATTGAGTTGACGAAATTTGGAGCTGAAATGAGAAATTAGGTCTGAAATTGGTAGTAGGACCTCCTAGGGGCAATTAGTGAGCTTTTGGTACAAATAATGATCTCCTAGGGGCGATAATTGAGCTCCTGAAGATAATGAGGACCTAGGGATTTTTAAACTTTTGCTCCTAAGATCTCCTAGGTGCGATCTATTAGCTTTTAGTACAAATAATGAGCTCCTAGGGACAATGATTGAGCTCCTGGGAACAACAATTGAGCTCCTAGGGGCAACAATTGAGCTCCTAGGGGCAATAATTGAGCTCCTAGGGGCAATAATTGAGCTCCTGAAGATAATGAGGACCTAGGGATTTTTAAACTTTTGCTCCTAAGATCTCCTAGGTGCGATCTATTAGCTTTTAGTACAAATAATGAGCTCCTAGGGACAATAATTGAGCTCCTAGGGGCCATAATTGAGCTCCTAGCGGCAATAATTTAGCTCCTAGGGCCAGCTCCTGAAAATAATGAGGTCCTAGGGATTTTTAAACTTTTGCTCCTAAGATCTCCTAGGTGCGATCTATTAGCTTTTAGTACAAATAATGAGCTCCTAGGGACAATGATTGAGCTCCTGGGAGCAACAATTGACCTCCTAGGGGCAATAATTGAGCTCCTGAAAATAATGAGGACCTAGAGTTTTTTAAACTTTTGCTCCTAGGACCTCCTAGGTGCGATTTATTAGCTTTTGGTACAAATAATGAGCTCCTAGGGGCAATAATTTAGCTCCTAGGGGCAATAATTG
The DNA here is from genome assembly GCA_018703685.1 of Orius laevigatus. Lineage (NCBI taxonomy): Eukaryota > Metazoa > Arthropoda > Insecta > Hemiptera > Anthocoridae > Orius > Orius laevigatus. The sequence continues at coordinate 47,576 of JAGWEN010000838.1, forward strand.
AGCTCCTAGGGGCAATAATTGAGCTCCTAGGGGCAATAATTGAGATCCTAGGGGCAATAATTTAGCTCTTAGGGGCAATAAGCTCTACGCTTATACGGGGGGCGAGAGTTCACAGACATTGAGATCATAGTGGGGGCCGAGAGATCAATTCTAGCCTCGTTAGGGCACATATATGAACTTTCTTAGGGGCAATGATTATCCGCTCTACTCTAGGGTGACATATTATAGCTCGCTGAGTCCGTTCATTAAAAAGTTTACACGCCCATCAGGCCTCCCTACAAAATCACAACAAATGGGGTCCACGATAACGTTTGTTTTCAAAAAAACCTATTTCTTTTGCCCCGGCCCCCCATCGACGTCCGCCGACCACAAACACAAAAACCCCTCAGGCGCCACACTCAGGAAGCAACCCCAACAACCAAATACCCCCCCAACAAAACAAAACAACAACAAGCTAGTTGACAGACACACTAAAGAACAAACCCGCCCCCGCGAGCATCCAGTCGCAACACGCGTAGCTGCTACCGACCCCCCCCCACCCAGCACCAAAACACGCGAGCCACGTCCCCCCTACGCGTGACGGCGATAGATCAAATGTATTAGGACCCGCTATTTGCGGCTCTAAAGAATCCATGGTACAGACATCAATCGGCCATTCTCTCTCACTCGCACACACCCACCCGCTCCGAATGCGCGGGCTGCCCTCAAGAGACGGCTGGCGCAATACCTAACGAACATACCCCCAATATCTCCTACAGTAGCAAAACGGCAACCCGGCCGAGACCATGCCTCCCACCGCAACAAGGCCCAGCGACGGACCAGGGCGATCCAGACCACACGCCCCCCCGACAATAACCCTCTCTAATCCTAAACAGTTTTAAGGCCCTCCTTCTTCCGCAAACTCCCGCGGTCCCCATCTCCCAAATAAGACGCCCCACCGACAGACCAACGATACCAACAACCCTGTTTCCAACGCTTCCGACTTAAGCAGGCGAGCGAACGCACAACGCGGACCATCGACCCAGCCAAAAATCCATCTCGGCACGTAACACGCCTCGGGCTGCACACCAATAACAACCACCCGAATCGCAACGCGTACCAAACCACCTCCCTACGGCATCTTTATCTTTCTCTCTCTTCTCTACTTTCCGTCTTTTCGTCTCGTCTTTTCCTTTCTCTTTTTTCTCTTAAATTCTTTGCACGGCCCCCCCCCCTTACCAAAGTCACAACTCGGAGGATAAGGTTTTTCGGTCCTCTTCTATTCTATCTTGGAAACCCCACTTCCCTGGGAGTCGCCTACCCACTCAACGCACAGAGAAAACAGACACCCACTGGCCCTAGGCGAGCGCCACTGTTCAACCCCTATTATATCTTATTAAACCCTAATGTTCACTAACACTTACACTTTATTTTCTTATCAGTACGTACACTAGCAAAACCCTTCTACCAATCACTATGCACATGACTCCACCCTACCAATATCCTCTTTCTGACCTCTTTCCGCAATCTACCTTTGGTTTTCTTCGCACGTCTATACCTTTACGACTCCTTTACACTTTCCTTACTTTAAACAATTTTCGCATTAGCGCCCACAGAACTTTAAACAGCCTTTCACTATACCTCCATCAATTCAATAAACTCCCACGGAACGAGGCTGAGCCCCAAACCCAACTGATCACACTACCTACGTCTATGGCATTCACTTCCCCCTATTCCAATGTAAGACAAACACACTTGTGTTCTCCTACACGCGTCTGACAGAGCGCCCCGAGCCCCAGAGCTCCCACTACCCTGCCCCTGACGGACACGTCAAACAGGGAAAGTATTTGTGGATACAATCCCCCCCCCTATGAGATAAATCCCACCATAGACATACAAGCCCCACTACCCTACACCCACCACACACCCCCACCCCCCGTCCAGTCTGCGGCCTCAGGAAACACTTTTCCTCTATCATCTTGCCCATCTAATCCCTTCTGTACACAATCATCACTCACACTACCCCCTCGCAGGTGCCCACCGACTATAAAATTATTGTTATCTTCTACTCTGCCACCCCCCCCCCCCCAAACATACATATGTCGCTCCTACGCCCCCTCCACGTGCCTCCGCCTCCAAAGCAAGAATTTTTTACACTTTTCGTTCTGCTAACTTCGACGCTGACACACACTCTCCGCCCGACTCGCGCCACGGCTCGCTTCACACACATCACTATCGATACAACACCATTCACTGCCCCAGCGATAGCAGAAAGAACTACTCAGGCGCTTTTTCTTGGTACTCACCTGGTTTCCCCTTTTACCATCAAACCTCGTCCATTACGAAACTCTACTTTCGCTTTTGCCCACCCGCTCAAGCGCACCGCCCCAACCGAAGCCTCCGCCCACCGACCCCCCCAAGACGCCGCAACCCCCACCCCGCCGCCCCCTCCATCCCTCACGGCAGCCACAGTTGGAAGTTGAAGAACACCCCCCCCCCTCCCACTGCGGCCCCCCCCTCGCCCGTGATGAATCCAGAAATCGACCACCCATCATTCACCGACCCCCGAATGGAAAGACTGCCAAAGCCCCTCTCTAGGAGCAATACGTTTGCTCCTATTTTGACTTCCTATGGACACCCCCGCTAATGACCCTAACCCACCTCCATAAGCCCGGACTCTACCCAGCAAGGGCGCGCTCACAAAACCGTAAACCGCCGGCTAAGGGGCCATCACCGGCCGCATTAATTAATTACACAGTAACCCACACCCAGTAACCACCTCCTACCCGACGTCACGAATTTCTGCCACCTGCGAACGTATGTGCTACCTCAGCCAAGATTTTTACACTCGCGCTCCAGACTCAGAACCGCAATACACCCCATACAGATCATCCATGTAGTCTTTTGTTCCTCCGAGGGTTTCAAGACCCACTCCACCAATTCCCCCCATTAGACACAACATTCGTGTTTAAAAACGTCAATAAAGAGAGCAAGGGACAAAAGTCAAGACGACGCGCCCCCCTAGCGAGTCACAATCTGACATTCCCTAGAACGACTAAATCAATGAAACTCGATCAAAAACCAGAGAGAGACCGTCCTAGCCTTTTAGCTAGTATTTTTGTGTTTTGCTCGTACCAAAACCTCCTAGGTGGCAATTAATTAAGTTTTTTGCCATACCAAATATGTGCTTCTGCCTTCTAGGTTTTATGACTTTTTTAAGGCAATATTCCTGCTTCAAAAACCCTTCCCCCCCCATAGTCGAGGCACGACGCACCTTATTGCTTCTTTAGCCACTCTTTTAAACCAATCCACTTCTGCTTTCTCTGGCCACGAAATAAGTAGCCCTCATTTTGTTTTTGAGAAGGGAGGCAAATCACAACTGGACGCAATAACCAAATATACTCCAGGCGAGACCCGGCCCGAAATTCCCCTCAGAAATTTTTTAAATATATTTTTATATTACGCGAACCACAAATTAAAAATGCACTACCATCGACCTCTACTCATACTGGCTCCAGTACTACCCTTTGAAGTCGACGCCTCTCTGCTAACTATATCAACATCCGGGCATCCATTCTGCTAGAGAAACATGCGCCCACCGATGCCCCAGCCCTGCCTCAGGTGGTGGTACTAATCTCCCGTCTAGAAAACATAAACAAGAAAAAAAAAAAAAAAAACAAAAACAAACAATTGTAATCGAAAATTAGTTCAAAATACAATATGAAAACTCGTCCTTACCTAACATAGACGGCCAGCTTGCTCGCGCTTCTGTGTAGAGGCGCTCTCCCGTAGATTGTACCAGACTAACGGTCAAGGCCGGCAGACCCTGCTCAATAGGCCTATTATTTCTACGAATGAGCATTTGATAGGGCAACCGTCCCAGCGCTAAACAATTACATGCTATAACCAACCAATTATTGACGGTAACAATTAACAAACAAAAAAAAAATTATAATTAACCGAATCACAGAACTATTCCCTGCGCATACAGGCTTGTAAAGGAATTCGTCCCCCCCACCAGAACGTATGTCAAACCTTCCTTGTTCCATGTCTTGAAACTACCATCCGGATACTCGAGATATACCACCTTTTGACATTCTGTTCCTCAAAAAAAAAAAAAAAAACAAAAAAAAAATTTTTCCAATTGTTTGACGTCATACAAACACATTAATTCCGTATGTAGCCGCACTCATAATTCCATGTTGAGGCGAAGTAATCCCCCATGGAAAAAAAGGAGTGATGCGTCCCCTAAATAAAATCTCAACTCCCACCACCCTCACACTCGCCTCGAATCGCCCCCTACTCCTGCCATGATGCTCACCCATCCCTCCCATTTTTAGCTGTCCTCATGCATAAATTGTCACCGTTTCTCCTCTTTCTTCCCCCTCACTTTTCCCATTTTTTTCTCCCTTCATTTCTTCCCTTCGAGACGCTCCCTTCCGTTTGCTTCCCCCCTCATTCCCCCCGCCCGTGTCTTCTCCCCTTTTTTCTCTCCTCACCGTCCCCCTATGCCTATTTCTTTCACCCCTTCTTTTCTCCCCGCCATTCCCTCTCCCTTTTTACCTACTTTCCCACCTGCTACGCTTTCCCTCCGTTCTGCAACCCCCCCCCATTATCACCCCTCCTCATCTGGTTATTCCTTCACCCCCGCTCCTTTCCTCCCTTTTACCCTCAATTCCTTTTCTTTCCATTTTTTTTTTCCTGTCCGTTCACACATTTCTTTGGTTCGCCTTCCCTCCGCTTACCGCTCTTCTCCATGATCCCCCCCCCCGCTCATTTTCCTCAGCCCCTCCCCGTTTTTTAATTCCTCTCTCGGTCCTTCCCTTTATCTCTCCCCCTCCCACCCTGTCCCCACCCTGTCGCTTCTCATTCCTTTACACTCCCTTCCCCCGCCGCCCCCCCACTTGCACCAATTTTGTTTCTTTAAGATACAACTCCGACACCAGGATTACCAAAGAGCATAAAAAGACACATCACCAAACCTCTCGACCATAAATATGTATCCCAATTCTATAAACCCCTTTCAACAGTGGCCCATTTCCCTCCAGTCCCGGTCCCTTAATACTACAATGAATAACAACACTCCACTTCTTGGGAAAACCCAACTAAATAAAAACAAGCCAGAATTACACCGTAAGGTAGACCATTACTTGAGAAATTTCCCTGCAAAAAAAACAAAACACAAAAGTCACAGGAAGACCAAAAAGTAAACAACAAAAAGAAATAACAAAACAATGAAAAAACAAACAAAACACAGAACAAAACGAAAAAAGAAAAAACAGAACTTCTTCTCATTCCTTTTATATTACCTCAGAAATCAAACACCCTTTCCCCGAAAAAAAAACAACAAAAAAAAAAACATAAAAAAAACAACAGCACAACAAAAAAAAACAAAAAAACAACAAAAAAGAACGTCTTGAGAACGCTTCTGGCGCGATTGTTTCTTTTCTTGTGTATACAAGGGAGGAAGAAACACAAACAAACAAGAATCTGCGCCTAAAAGAACCTAAAAAAACTTAAACGAGTAAAAACTATGAAAGAGATTTTTCCGATTCTGAACGGCACCAACCAATGCTCTACTAAATTTCTCGCCACTCACCGGCGAACAGATATTTTCCCTCAATTTCCTGATAGAAAATTTTTCTAAAATGCTCTACCTACCCCCTTCATTCCTTCCTTCCCTTTTACCGACACACCATTCTTTACTTGTGGCACTTCTTGCTCTTCTGCGAATACGCCAGAGCAAGTCCTCTCACACAACAAAAGTCACAAACAACTTGAACTAACGCAAACTTAAGTATGGAATACAGCAGAAAAATAAACCTTATCTAAACAAAGGCGCGTGGGTATTACTCCCCGGAAAACTTCCCGAATAATTAGGATAGTATAGAGGACCAATAAAAAAAAACCTCGACCCTCACAACAATCTGTGACTTCTGTGAACACTCCGAAACTGCTACAATCCGTTGTAATCGACTATGTCTTCCTGAAAAAAAAAAAAAAAAAAAAAATAACAAAAACAAAAAATAACAAAGAGTTTACGAGAAATTTATAGACGACTTTTTAACAAGATCTTTTTTTTCTTTTAAACACCTAGCTCCCGCATGAAGAACATAATTGTCGTCTTTGAGGATTAAACGGAAAAAGTCGATATTTGTGTTGTTCCCTGCGAATCTCTCGACGTCATCGAAGCCTGCAACACCACCAGTGCATATAAATAATGGTTTCACAGCTATGATTTAAAAATGGTGTATAATATATACCACTTAGTATCATATAAGTACCTATATATATATAGTAAACCGGGGCGACCGCCCCGCACTATATTTTGGCTTGAAAGGGCCGCAATTTGGGGCCCATCTTTTTTTGTTGCTCCGAGAGAGCAGGCCCTTTGGGCCCTTTTTTCTTTTTTTTTTTTTCTTGCTCGTTTTTTTGTTGACTAGCCCTATTTTTGGCCACACACGTTGGGGCCTGCGCTC
>JAGWEN010000839.1:0-54084 GCA_018703685.1 Orius laevigatus
TTAACCTACTGTTTTTAATAGAGCAATGTGAAATTCGCCTCGGGGTTTTTCGCATAAAACGTCCAAACTGGTTCTAATAATTTTTTTGTGATGTCCAAACCATATAACACTTTTGAGTTGTTTTCTTGTGACATTGTTTTTTAACGGATAATTTTCGACTTCGCCAAATAAAAATTGGTATTTTGACTGTGGTTTTCGTCCTCCATAGAAACAAATAAATAGTGACACACTTCTGGCTTTTTTTCACGTTTTCTTCTATACACTCGGCTCTAGGGGCACCCTAGACTCCTAAATTTGGTGAGTAGGTTTCTTTTAGATATTATATACATACACCTAAAAAATTATAAAGCGATAACACTTCGTCCGGGTCCGATTCGCCTATCTTAACCGCGGGAGCCTTTGGGGGCCCCCCCCCCCTCCTTCCTTAACAACCTTGATTATTTGATCGTTTTTTTATTTTTTAATATAAAAATTTAATTTAATTTTTTTTTTTTATTTTTTTTTTTGTTTTTCCATTACACTGTAAACAACATAGTCGCCTTAACATCTTAGATGTCTTTTAGGTTTAGATAATGAACAAAAAATTTTCTCTAATAAGCACCTTAAATTTTCGCACAGTTTTATGCGGATTTTTTTTTATAAAAGTATATCTTTGTCTTAAAACATCGTTTGTATATTATTTACATGGTTTTTGACGGATAAAATGTCTTACTTGACCTTATTTTGTACGGTTTGTTTTGACGAAAAATTTAGGCTCTTCGTTCTTTTGTAACCAACGATAGCCTTAAAATTAGATTGATTGAGGATTAAAGAATCACAATAACTTGTCTCTTAAATACTTACATTTGAGTTTCCATCTTTGTGACACGAAAATATTGGCTCTTAACTTATACTCGTTATATAAGATTTTTGATAAACAATTATTTTTAATGTGGACACTTCTGACGGTTTGTTAAGAGGGAAATAGTGCTTCTTAAAACCCTAATTTGTTTAGGTTTTTAGTCCGAAAATTTTGGTTTTTACTTTTGGTTATTTTTTATACAAAACTGTGTAAAAAGATGGTATTTGGGTGTTTTTTAGACTTTAGTAAAAAATTAGCTCTTGAAATTTTGATACCTAATGCTTTTTGTTGAAAAATATCCTTAGGTTTAGTGGTATGGCATGGTGAATGATGAGTATGGGGGACGATGATTATACAGTATTGAGAGTATGGGGGATGTTGAATATGGGCTATGGTGAGTATGTTTGGATGATGATTATGGGTTATATTGAGTATGGGGGTGTTGAGCATCGGGTATGGTGAGTATGGGGGATGTTGAGTATCACATATAGTGAGAATGGGGTACGAAGAGTATACGGTATGGTGAGAATGGGGGATATAGAGTATGGGGTATGATGAGTATCAGGTATGGTGAATATGGGGTATGGTGGGAATATGGGTCATGACGAGTAGGGTGGTGTTGAGTATGTAGTATGGTGAGTATGGGGGATGATGATTATCAAAGATGATGAGTGTGGGGTATGATGTGTATCAGGTGTGATGAGTATCAGGTATAGTGAGTATGGGGATGATGAGTATGGTGGGATGGTCTTGAATTAAACTTCTACGGACATATGGTGTGTAGTATGGGATGCTGATGACTCTGATTGACTATGCGCGTATGTGAGTGATGGGGGCATTGAGTATGTGTATCATCTATTTCATAAGTATCAGGGATGGTGTGGTATGTGGGGATGTGACGAATTGGACATCTAGTGTAGTATGTGCGGGTAGAGTGGCGCTGGTTAGCGTACGTGTGATGCGTCGGTATGGTCGATTATGATGTTGAATATGCGGTACGCCGAGTATGGGGATTATGAGTTAGAGTATTGAGAGTGTGTGAAGCATGCGTGTAGTACGTTACTGTGTGATGATATAATATAAGATGGGGTATATGTGAGTATGGGTACTGTGTGTGTGAGTATGGGGTATCATTAGTATCAGGTATGGTGAGTATGGGGGGGATGTTCAGTATATCGGATATAGAGACTAGTGATGACAAGTATGGGTACGATGCAGTATATCGGTACGCGAGAGTACTGGTGCGTCGTGTATGTGTAGTAATAGTGCGATTGTATGTGAGTATGATTATGAGATATAGAGAGTATTGAGACATCAGTATGGAGGATGTGTTGACAGTATGCAGCTGGACTGTCATATGGGGTATATTTTGAGTATGGGGTATGGTGAGTATGGGGGATGTTGAGTATGGGGATGATGAGTTTCAGGTATGGTGAGTATGGGGATGTTGAGTATGGCCGTATGGTGAGATGAGTGAGTATGGGGATGTTGAATATGCGGTATGGTGAGTATGGGGGATGATGAGTATGGGGGATGATGAGTATGGGGGATGTTGAGTTTCAGTATGGTGAGTATGGGGGATGTTGAATATGCGGTATGGTGAGTATGGGGGATTATGAGTATAGAGTATTGAGAGTATGGAGGATGTTGAGTATGGGGGATGATGAGTATGGGGTATATTGAGTATGGGGTATGGTGAGTATGGGGATGATGAGTTTCAGGTATGGTGAGTATGGGGGATGTTGAGTATGGGGATGATGAGTTTCAAGTATGGTGAGTATGGGGGATGTTGAGTTTCAGGTATGGTGAGTATGGGGGATGTTGAGTATGGGGATGATGAGTTTCAGGTATGGTGAGTATGGGGGATGTTGAATATGCGGTATGGTGAGTATGGGGGAATTTGAATATGCGGTATGGTGAGTATGGGGGATGTTGAGTATGAGGTATGGTGAGTATGGGGGATGTTGAATATGCGGTATGGTGAGTATGGAGGATGAGGGATATGTTGAATAAACGGTGTGGTGAGTAAGGTGGTTGAGCACACTGGGGTGAAATCGGCGTATAAGGGGTTACTATGGAAGACACAGATGAAGTGAAAGGTAGAAAATTCTAAAATACCTTGAAAGCTGATAAGTTGTGCACATCCTCTGATGAGTACCCTCAGAGGTACGGAGACGTAGTCGAGGGTCCCGTTGGAGGTGGAATCCAAATAGATGGTGAAGAGGTCCGGATATGCTAAACGGTCGCACTTGAGCCTCTTCTTAAGCAAAACGCGTCCGGTGTGCCTTTCGACGTGAAGAAGCTTCTTGACGAATCCGGCGCTCTTGTCCGCGTTGATGGCGAACTCGCGGCCCGGAGTGATGGCCGAGTCGAAAACGAGTCCCGGCTCGTCATCCGAAGAAAGGACGATGAGGTAACTGGATGCATACGCGATTAAAAACGTCACTAAAACGAAACTTAAGTGCATCTTAACATTTTTTCAACTTCTGCCTCCTAAATACATCCGGAAAAAACATGTCCGCGATGGAAACGTGCTCGGGAAACGCATGTTTTTGTTTACTGATAGGACCTTTCGGCCATCTTGAGGTCGACTGAAGTCCCGATGAGTGGAATAGGGGCTCCGGAGTGGAGGGAGGTCATGGCTGAAGTACGGGGGGATCGATCCCAACATTCCGCTCTCCAAGTCCGACTCTAAAAGGCTTTTTACTTTTTTTAATCCGATCCTTCCGAATTTTTTGGCTCCCAAATTCCTCCTACTGGACTACAATTTCATTGACCAAAAATTGCGTTTTCTTAGCTTCCTGAAGACCGATTTTCTTTATATTTTTCAAATATTTTCTCTGATGTGGTAAGAAGAAGCCCTGAAAATTTCAAGTCGATTGGTCTTAAGGGAGCTGAGAAAACGCGATGTCCGGCTAACGTCTCTGTATAACTTCTCAACAATATCAACCTAAAAATGGGTCCAAATGGGCAATCGGATTTCTTTGTCGAAACCGGTCCAAATCGTTCAAATTGGCCGTTAAATAGTTAAAACCCATTACGTCTTCAAATTGGGTCCAAATAGACCAAAAATCTCATTTTAACAAAATTGGTCCATTGGGCCCCCAATCTTATTACCTGGTTCAATTAGGAAACCGGATTTTTTTTGTCAAAATGGGTCCAAATTGTCCTTGTCATGGGTCCAAATCGTCCAAAACATCACTTTAACAAAATTGGTCAATTTGGGATTTCATAATAAGTATCTTATTACCACGTCAAAATGGGTACAAATCGTCCAAAATCTCATTTTAACGAAATTGGTCCATTTGGGCCCTAAATATATTACCTGGTCCAAATGGGCTATCGGATTTCTTTGAAAAATGGGTCCAAATCTCATGACTCATTGTAACCAAATTGGTCCATTTGGGCTCTCAAACCCCATTATGTCGTCAAAATAGGTCCAAATCGCCCAAAATCTCATTTTAACAAAATTGGTCCATGTGGGCCCCAAATCTTACTACCTGGTCCAAATGGGTCCAAAAACTCCTTTCCCTAAACTTGGTCCAAATGGGCCCTTAAATCCCAAAACGTCGCCAAAATGGGTCCAAATCGTCCAAAATCTCATTTCTCTAAACTTGGTCCAAATGGGCCCTTAATTCCCAAAACGCCGTCAAAATGGGTCTAAATCGTCCAAAATCTCATTTCAACAAAATTGGTCCATTTGGGCTCTCAAATCTTATTACCTGGTCCAAATGGGTCCAAATCGTCTAAAATCTCATTGTCCTAAACTTGGTCCAAATGGGCCATTAAATCCCAAAACGTCGCCAAAATGGGTCCAAATCGTCTAAATCTCATTTCCCTAAACTTGGTCCAAATGGGCCCTTAAATCCTAAAACGTCGCCAAAATGGGTACAAATCGTCCAAAATCTCATTTTTTCAAAATTGGTCCGTTTTGACCCCGAATCTTATTACCTGGTCCAAATGGGTCCAAATCGTCCAAAATCTCATTGTCCTAAACTTGGTCCAAATGGGCCCTTAAATCCCAAAATGGGTCCAAATCGCCCAAAATCTCATTTTAACCATATTGGTCCGTTTGGGCTCATTACCTCCCCCACCTCTCCACCACCTTCCACCAGTCAAAAGCGTTTCGACGTCGATTATTATATTTTTAATCGAGATGACGATAAAAGAGAAAAGAGTAGCCTTTCACTAAATCCAGTTTGACCTTTTTTCCCTCTTTCGCTTCTTCGTCTTCTTTTCCATTTCTAACACTTTTCACAAGACGATTTCTTTCTCACGATCCATAATTCTATATACGAAATAGGAGGACGAAGACTCCTGAGGTGTTAGATCAGCTTGGTGTGGAAGAGTTGAACACCCTGGCCCATAGAGGGCTTTCAGTTCAAAGGTCAAGGCTGTGAATTGTTTAAGATTTCGTGTGAGTTTTGGACCAGTTATCGATTGCGTTAAACCACCCCCACCTTTAGCTGAAACACTATTCCCCGAGGGTGGTCTCGCTTTGCCGAAGGGCCGTCCCCCTTTTAACTCCCCCATCTGACTCATAGAAACCCTACATTTCGATCGATCCCATAATTAAATTAAATATTTAAAAAAATTTCGTCTTCCAAACTCCCAGATTTAGTCCTCAAGACACTACTCAAGATCTTTCAAACAGGATATTTTTTCAAAAGTTCGATTTGGGACGTGAAAATCGAATTAAAAGAGCGATTTGGGCACATTTTGACGAGTTAATGTTGTTTTGGGCCTATTTTGACCCATTTATAAGCAAGAATGAGATTGTATGGACGATTTGGACTCTATTAAAGGATGAGATAAAATGACAGATTTGAACCCATTATTTGGCGGTTTTCGAGGAATAATGGGGAAGATTTGAGCCATCAAAAGTGATCAAAGATACACGATTTGGACTCATTTTGAAGGATGGATGAGATTTATTCGTTAAAAACGAAGATTCTTCATTATAAACTAGTCCAAATCAGCCATAAAATCTCATTCTTGCTTATAAATGGGTTCAAATCGGTCTCTTAATCTCACTCTTCCTTAAAAACTGGTCCAAATCGTCCATGGAATGACATTGTTGCTCATAATGGGTCCAAATCGTTCTTTTAATCTCATCCTTCCCAAATCATGGGTTCAAATCTGTCCTATAATCCCATTCATCCTCCAAAATGATTTTCAAAAGGGTCTAAACTTGAAATTCTTTTCTAAAAATTCAATTGGAAGTCAGTTCTGTTGAGTCGTAACTTCATAAAACGAACTTGGTTTTGAGCTTCCACTCGAGTTGAAGGTTTTTGTCCTTTTATCTCATTAAAAACGTGGGAATTTCCGTTCTTCTTCTTTATTTCTTCTCAAACAAAAAGGGAAGGATCTTGTTTATTGAATTTTCCGATGGGCTAAAACTTGTCGATGAATGAAAAAAAAGAAAAAGAAAAGAGAAAAAAAGTGGCAAAAGCGTGATGGAGAATGAACGGTTCTTGGGTTAAGGTAAACCGCTAGATTTTCCATCGGACGGAATCCAGTCTTGGATCCCTTTCTCCCCTCCATTTTGCTTCCAACTAGCCACCTTTTACTTTTAAAGTCCGGAAGTGGGCTCTAAATATGTGGTTGCGAGTTCCATAACAAATTTATGAGGAAAAACAATTTTAGCGGATTTCCGGAGGAAAGCAGGCTATTGGGGCCGGCCTCACGGCGGCTTTCGGCTTAGAGGCTTATATATTCGTGATCAGGACGATCTCCTGATCACGAAAATATAGGTCATTCCCAATCTTGGCGATATATATGTATATATATATTTATATATATATATATGTACCGACGCGATAACTCGAGCTAGGATTGTTTGAATTAAACGAGACTTGGTATTTAGAGCTTTTGTCTCACCAGGTAGAAGCCTATTGAAATGGCTTGAATCGAGAAAGCGGTTCTGGTACTTCGCTTAGGGCATAAAGGGCATTTTCGTGATTTTCTCGGAACCTGAAGGTTTGAGATGGTTAAAAATCGTGACGGGAAAGTCCTAGGGGCCGAGGATCATAGTTAATAGCAGTTCAAATTTCAAAATCGGTTCTGGGACTTGTCTAAGGGGCCTAATGGATTTCGTGATTTTCTTGTGACCTTAAGGTTTGAGATGGTTGAAATCGTGATGGGAATGTCTGATGATCCGCAGACCGTATTAAGAACGGTTCAAATGACGGAAGATGTTCTGGGACCCACGGTAAGGGGCCTAAATGGAATTTCGAGATTTCTTCGATACCGTAAAGTTTGAGATGGTTGGAAATGGTGACGGAAATATATTATGGCCCGAGGACCATAGTAGAAGACAGTTGAAATCGCCTAAGCTGTTCTGGGGCTCTCCTGAGGGACTTAAATGGAATTTCGTGATCTTTGAAAATAAGAGGCAGATGGTCGAAATCGATTATAGGAGCTGCTCATGAACTGAGAATTCACATTTGACAACAGATCAAACCCGCATACGAAGAAGAAGCTACTTATTTTCCAATTGACGCAGAATTTTGTCTTTTAGCGGATTTCGGAGGGAAAGCAGGCTATTGGGGCCGGCCTCACGGCGGCTTTCGGCTTAGAGGCTTATATATTCGTGATCAGGACGATCTCCTGATCACGAAAATATAGGTCATTCCCAAAGTTGGCGATATTTATATATATATATATGTACCGACGCGATAACTCGAGCTAGGATTGTTTGAATTAAACGAGACTTGGTATTTAGAGCTTTTGTTTCACCAGGTAGAAGCCTATTGAAAATGGCTTGAATCGAGCAAGCGGTTCTGGTACTTCGCTTAGGGCATAAAGGGCATTTTCGTGATTTTCTCGGAACCTGAAGGTTTGAGATGGTTAAAAATCGTGACGGGAAAGTCCTAGGGGCCGAAGATCATAGTTAATAGCAGTTCAAATTTCAAAATCGGTTCTGGGACTTGTTTAATTAGCGGATTTCCGGAGGAAAGCAGGCTATTGGGGCCGGCCTCACGGCGGCTTTCGGCTTAGAGGCTTATATATTCGTGATCAGGACGATCTCCTGATCACGAAAATATAGGTCATTCCCAATCTTGGCGATATATATATATATATATATATATATTTATATATATATATATATATGTACCGACGCGATAACTCGAGCTAGGATTGTTTGAATTAAACGAGACTTGGTATTTAGAGCTTTTGTCTCACCAGGTAGAAGCCTATTGAAAATGGCTTGAATCGAGAAAGCGGTTCTGGTACTTCGCTTAGGGCATAAAGGGCATTTTCGTGATTTTCTCGGAACCTGAAGGTTTGAGATGGTTAAAAATCGTGACGGGAAAGTCCTAGGGGCCGAGGATCATAGTTAATAGCAGTTCAAATTTCAAAATCGGTTCTGGGACTTGTCTAAGGGGCCTAAATAGATTTTCGTGATTTTCTTGTAACCTTAAGGTTTGAGATGGTTGAAAATCGTGATGGGAATGTCTGATGATCCGCAGACCGTATTAAGAACGGTTCAAATTACGTGAGATGTTCTGGGACCCACGTTAAGGGGCCTAAATAGAATTTCGTGATTTCTTCGATACCGTAAAGTTTGAGATGGTTGGAAATGGTGACGGAAATATATTATGGCCCGAGGACCATAGTAGGAGACAGTTGAAATCGCCTAAGCGGTTCTGGAACTCTCCTGAGGGGCTTAAATGGAATTTCTTCATCTTTGGAAATAAGAGCAGGAGATGGTCGAAATCGATTATAGGAGCGGGGGGGATAATTAGGAACCAAAGATAGGCTTAGGGAAGGCCTTTCCGGAGGAAATCCGCTGCTTCTCGAGGCTGCCTCGAGGCTTTTTTTTTTTCTTACTTCGACGTTTGTGGGCGGAGAATTTCAAATTTTTGTCTTCCTCATTTTACTTTTGTCGACTTTTGACCCTTTAACTTGAGGGTTTAGGTACTTTGACCCTTTAATCTTTTGGGGAGGGGTTATTTTGACCCTTTAATCTTTTGGGGGGGTTATTTTGACCCTTTAATCTTTTTGGGGGGTTACTTTGACCCTTCAATCTTGGGAGTTTACTTTGACCCTTCAATCTTTGGGATTTACTTTGACCCTTTAATCTTTGGGGTTTACTTTGACCCTTTAATCTTGGGGGTTTTACTTTAACCCTTTAATCTTGTGGGGGTTTACTTTGACCCTTTAATCTTGGGGGGTTTTTACTTTGACCCTTTAATCTTTGGGGTTTTACTTTAACCCTTTAATCTTGTGGGGGTTTACTTTGACCCTTTAATCTTGGGGGTTTTTTACTTTGACCCTTTAATCTTGTGGGGGTTTACTTTGACCCTTTAATCTTGTGGGGGTTTACTTTGACCCTTTAATCTTGGGGGGTTTTACTTTGACCCTTTAATCTTGGGGGGTTTTACTTTGACCCTTTAATCTTGGGGGGGTGTTTACTTTGACCCTTTAATCTTGGGGGGTTTACTTTGACCCTTTAATCTTGGGGGGGGGTTACTTTGACCCTTTAATCTGGGGGGGGGTTTACTTTGACCCTTTAATCTTGGGGGGTTTTTACTTTGACCCTTTAACCTTGTGGGGGTTTACTTTGACCCTTTAACCTTGTGGGGGTTTACTTTGACCCTTTAATCTTGGGGGGTTTTTTACTTTGACCCTTTAATCTTGGGGGGTTTTTTACTTTGACCCTTTAATCTTGGGGGTTTACTTTGACCCTTTAATCTTGGGGGGGTTACTTTGACCCTTTAATCTTGGGGGGGTTTTACTTTGACCCTTTAATCTTGGGGGGGGGTTTACTTTGACCCTTTAATCTGTGGGGGTTACTTTGACCCTTTAATATGTGGGGGTTTGACCCTTTAATCTTGGGGGTTTACTTTGACCCTTTAATTTTGGGGTTTTACTTCGACCCTTTAATATTGGGGTTTTACTTCGACCCTTTAATATTGGGGTTTTACGTCTACCCTTTAATCTTGGGGGTTTACTTTGACCCTTTAATCAGTGGGGTGGAGGTGTACTTTGACCCTTTAATCTGTGGGGGGAGGTGTACTTTGACCCTTTAATCTGTGTGGGGTTTACTTTGACCCTTTAATCTGTGTGGGGTTTACTTTGACCCTTTAATCTGTGTGGGGTTTACTTTGACCCTTTAATCTGTGTGGGGTTTACTTTGACCCTTTAATATTGGGGTTTTACTTCGACCCTTTAATATTGGGGGGTACTTTGACCCTTTAATCTGTGTGGGGGTTTACTTTGATCCTTTAATCTTTGGGGGGGGTGTACTTTGACCCTTTAATCTTGGGGGTTTACTTTGACCCTTTAATCTTGGGGGTACTTTGACCCTTGGACGCGATTATGGCACTTGAGTTTGAACCCCGGGGGTTAAAGTCAACAATCAGGTGCCATAATCCCATAAAAAGGGTCAAAGTCAACCCTCAAGTGTTATAATCTGAGGGAAAATGGGGCAAAGTCAACTCCCACGTGACATAATAGCGTTAAAGGGTCAAAGTCTACTATTAATTGTAACAATCACGTAAATGGTCAAAGTCGATTCCGTCAACACCGCAAACCTTGAACGTAAAGTGTCATAATCGTGGTAAAGGGTCAAAGTCGACGCCATAGTCAGGGTCACAATGAAGTCATATGTTTTTTTGTAGTTTCCTAAATCCAAAAATGATCGGATTTGTTTTAGTTTTGGTTTTTACCTTGGGGTGTGAGGCAACGGGCGGTCTCGTTTTTACGTTAAAAGCACGCAACCGAAGTTGCGAAGGTGTCGTGCTACGGGGCCGCAAATTCCTGACGCTTTGCTCCTGCGTGAGCGACTTCGTAGGCGGTGACGTCACAGAGGTCGACCCATCGGAAATCCGTCTGGAAAACGTCAGAGGGGAAATTTTGGAAATCCGACGTCACCGGGGATGCTCGGAAACTCTCCCGGAACGCTACGTTTTCGACATGGCAGTTCTCGTTTTCGACGTCGAATTCGAGAAAAGCTACAGACGTCTAGGTTTCGACGAGCTCACGTCACGGGAGTGCAGCGTTTATGGGCAACCTCCCATTGGTGGCGTCATCGTCACCCACGACTTCTGTAACGACTGCGACGAAGAAACCCTTCCCTGCCTCAGATACCTTCGCTACTCGACAACCTTCCAAATCTGCTTCAGAAGCCACCAAATGCCCAAAACGGGATCACCTCTAATCTGTCAAAAAGACGTCTTGTCCGGCCTAGCGTCCAAAACGACCTCGGAAAACGGAACCTTCTTCACCACCTTCACCCTCATCGAAGCCTTCTCCTACGAAGACACCGAAACCAGCATCTCACCCAAACATCAAACCTCATTCTTTTTCATCATTTTTTTTTATTCCATATAAAAAGCTTATATGTCGATTATTTGCCAGACTATTGACCTGACGAAAAAAAGTATCGAAGTAAACCCCCCTTAGATTTGAGCAAGGAATCGTTTGGCATCGATAACTTTTTGATACGACATACAGGGTGCTCTAGAAGAACCCTAACTTCGTTATTTAAGTGCTAACCCTATTTTCGTCGATGGAAATCAATTGTACGCTTAATTTCCTGTAACTTTTGCTTAGAACACTTTTTTGATAGGACAAAACGTTCTGTAGTTATGAATACTTTGCCACATAACATGAACTAGCCAATTTTCCGCCAGACATTGATCTGAGGAAAAAAAGTATCGAAGTAAACCCCCCTTGGATTTGAGCAAGGAATCGTTTTGCATCGATAACTTTTGGATCCGACGTACAGGGTGCTCTAGAAGCCTAACTTTGTTGTTTTTAATACAAATCCTATGTTTTGACGATCGAAATCGATTTTACGCTTTATTTCCTTTAAATTTTGCTTATAACACTTTTTTGATAGGACCACTCGTTCTGGAGTTAAAAATCGCATGCTAAGTGGCACTTATCTCCGGAACTTTTGGCCCTATCAAAAAAGTGTTCTAAGTAAAAGTTAAAGGAAATCAAGCGTAGAATTGATTTCCATCGACAAAATATAGAGTTAGCACTTAAAATAACGACGTTAGGGTCCTTCTAGAGAACCCTGTAGGTCAGATCCAAAAGTTATTGATGCCAAACGATTCCTTGATAAAATCCAAGGGGTTTTTACTTCGATACTTTTTTTCGTCAGGTCAAAACTGTGGAAGAAAATCGGCTGGTTCACTTTAGCTGGCAGACTGTATAAAAGCGTCGCGTCTTCTGCATTCTATCGGTAAAGACCTGAAGCTTTCTAGTTCATTCAACCCGTTCGTTGTCTTGGTCGCCTTAAGAATGCGCTGTTTCATAAAAAATGAGTTCGTTTTCACTTTCGTCCTTCGGGGCTTTTGATTGCAATGAAGACTTCGGCGGAGTTCAGTTAGCATTCGATGTCCTCTTGAGGATGACGAGTTCCTCTCCCCTTATAAGGATGTCTTTGGCTTCTTCTTTTTTTATTGCTCGAGTCCGATGGACCTGTTCCGGTCAACTCTTTGACCTGAGACGGTCTCGACCCGAGGATGTCATTTATCTTGTCAACGAAAGTCAAAAGCGAATAGAAGGGTCGAAATTGAAACAAAAATTCATGGTTTTTGGTTCTAACCGTATCTGTTTATTTTCATCGATGGCAAGAAGAAACTGTTATTTAAATGGGACTCTGGGTCACAGTAAGCAAGAGGACTTTGACTCTCTGGGTCGCAATAAACTTTGACTCCCTCGTCCAAAGTAAACAAGAGGATTTTAACTCGTTCTTACGTAAACAAGGGGATCTTGACCATCAACGTCACTGTAAACAAGAGTATTTTGACCCTATCCCTCTCTGTAAACAAGACGACTTTGACTCCCTCGTCTAAAGTAAACAAGAGGATGTTGACCATCTACGTCACAGTAAACAGGAGGCTTTTGACTCTCTACGTCACTGTCAACACGAGGATTTTGGCCAAATACGTCACTCTAAACAAGAAGATTTTGTCACTTTACGTCACTGTAAACAAGAGGACTTTGACGTCCGAAGTAAACAAGATTATTTTGACCCTCTACTTCACTGTAAACAAGAGGATTTTGACCCTCTACTTCACTGTAAACAAGAGTATTTTGACCCTCTATATCACTGTAAACAAGAGGATTTTGACCCTCTACTTCACTGTAAACAAGAGGATTTTGACTCCGTCCTTAAACAAGTGGATCTTGACCCTCTACGTCACTGTAAATAAGAGGATTTTGACGTCCAAAGTAAAAAAGAGGATTTTGACCCTCTACGTCACTGTAAACAAGAGGATTTTGACCATCTACGTCACTGTGAACGAGATAATTTTGACCCTCTGAGTAGTAAACAAGTGACTTTGACGCTCTAGGTCCGGGGGGGGGGATAATTTGTCCTCTAGGTCACATCAAGTAATTAGACTTTGACCTTTTTGATCACAGTAAATCAGAGGACTTTGACCCTTTTGATCACAGCAAACAAGATGACTTCGACCCTTTTTGTCTCAGCAAACAAGAGGACTTCGACCCTTTTTGTCACATCAAACAAGAGGACTTTGACCCTTTTTGTCACAGCAAACAAGAGGACTTTGACCCTTTTGGTCACAGCAAACAATAGGACTTTGACCCTTTTTTGTCACAGCAAACAAGAGGACTTTGTCCCTTTTTGTCACAGCAAACAAGAGGACTTTGACCCTTTTGATCACAGCAAACAAGAGGACTTTGACCCTTTTGATCACAGCAAACAAGAGGACTTTGACCCTTTTGATCACAGCAAACAAGAGGACTTTGACCCTTTTGGTCACAGCAAACAAGAGGACATTGACCCTTTTTGTCTCAGCAAACAAGAGGACTTTGACCCTTTTTGTCACAGCAAACAAGAGGACTTTGACCCTTTTGGTCACAGCAAACATGAGGACCTTGACCCTTTTGGTCACAGTAAACATGAGGACTTTGACCCTTCTGGCCACAGCAAACAAGAGGACTTTGACCCTTCTGGTCACAGCAAACAAGAGGACTTTGACCCTTCTGGCCACAGCTAACAAGAGGACTTTGACCCTTCTGGCCACAGCTAACAAGAGGACTTTGACCCTTCTGGTCACAGCAAACAAGATGACTATGACCCTTTTTTTTCTCTCAGCAAACAAAAGGACTTTGACCCTTCTGGTCACATTAAACAAGAGGACTTTGACCCTTCTGGTCGCAACAAACAAGAGGACTTTGACCCTTCTGGTCACAGCAAACAAAGAGGACTTTGACCCTTCTGGTCACATCAAACAAGAGGACTTTGACCCTTCTGGCCACAGCAAACAAGAGGACTTTGACCCTTTTGATTACAGCAAACAAGATGACTATGACCCTTTTTTTTTCTCAGCAAACAAGAGGACTTTGACCCTCTTTGTCACAGCAAACAAGAGGACTTTGTCCCTTTTTGTCACAGCAAACAAGAGGACATTGACCCTTTTTGTCACAGCAAACATGAGGACCTTGACCCTTTTGGTCACAGCAAACATGAGGACTTTGACCCTTTTTTGTCACAGCAAACAAGAGGACTTTGTCCCTTTTTGTCACAGCAAACAAGAGGACTTTGACCCTTTTGATCACAGCAAACAAGATGACTTTGACCCTTTTGGTCACAGCAAACATGAGGACCTTGACCCTTTTGGTCACAGTAAACATGAGGACTTTGACCCTTCTGGCCACAGCAAACAAGAGGACTTTTACCCTTCTGGCCACAGCTAACAAGAGGACTTTGACCCTTTTTGTCACAGCAAACAAGAGGACTTTGTCCCTTTTTGTCACAGCAAACAAGAGGACTTTGATCCTTGTGGTCATAGTAAACAATGGGATTTTGACCCTTTTGGTCACAGCAAACAAGAGAACTTTGTCTCTTTTGTTCACAGCAAACAAGAAGATTTTGACCCTTTTGGTCACAGTAAACATGAGGACTTTGACCCTTCTGGTCACATTAAACAAGAGGACTTTGACCCTTCTGGTCACATTAAACAAGAGGACTTTGACCCTTTTGGTCACAGTAATCAAGAGAACTTTGACCCTCTTTTCCATAGTAAACAAAAAAAACTGGAATTCTCCATCACATAGTATATCGGCACCAGCTAAGTCCCTATCCCCTTCAATATACCTTCGGACGCATTTTTTTCCGATTCGTTTTTTTGTTGTCGCTTGCGGATCGGAAAGAAGTGTTCGGTCGGTGGTGGTAGAAGAGGTCGAAGAGTGGGGAACTCGTCGGAAGGCCTTTCCTGCGCCCGCGAGAGGCCGAGTCATGCTCCTTTTGGTATTTCATGCCTGAGCGACTCCCGTTGACGGGCTACCCCGAACAGACGCGAAAAAACGTCAAAACAGAGCCGAAAAGACGAGACGAAAATGTCCGCGAGTGCCCTTTCGAACAAGTGAACCTTCTCAAAATGGAAATTCAACACAAATATCGGATTATTGCACTCGAAATGTAAGTTTTAACACATCGAAAATTACAAACCGACCGGAAACTGGTTAAATAACTTTCTTGTATAATATGAACTTCCCACGGGTACAGGCAATCATTAATTTTTTCCACAATTCCGAGCCCTCTCAGCTCTTTTATAATTAGATTCTAATTTTTAAAGGGTAAAACCGCAAAAGGCTTTAAAGATTCTTCGACTTTTCGCATCTAGAGGTCAATAATTTACACTAAAAGTGCCAAAAATTGACACCCGAATGCTATAACCTCGGTCGAACTCAATCTAAAAGTGCCATAATTGTGAAGAGGGTCATAATAGCGTGCTAAAAATTAAAGTCCTAGGTCATTTTGACCCTTTTGCACTGTAAAAATGTCTTTTCGTGGATTTATTTGACCCTTTCTTCATTCGTTTATGATGCTATGAGGGGGCATGTGTGGCTTATTGGTCATTTTGACCCCGTTATGACGTGATAATGGCCCTATGTGGTTATTTCGATCCTTTTTTGACGAGATTCTAATGGTTGATTTGATACTGGCGTGATTATGGCGCTTCTGGGTCAATTTGACCCGATAAAATATCGTTTTTCATGGTTTGAGAGTGGCATTTTTTGGTAAATTTGACCCTTTTATCACGAGATAATTGCATTCTAAAGGTCAATTGTTTTTGATGGCGTGATAATGGCGCTCCTGGGTCAATTCGACCCTTCCATGGCTTGATAGTGATTCGTTGATTGGAAGATGGGGGAGTGCGTTCGATTGACTAGTCGGTTTGACGATTGGAAGTGGGATTCGACGATTCGTCGACGGACTGGTCGGTTCGACTATTTGTCGATTGGTGTGCGGGTCCGACGAATCGTCGATTGGGGAGTGGTTTCGACGTTTCGTCGATTGCGGAGTGGTTTCGACGAATCGTCGAACTGACTGGTCAATCGAAGAATCGTGGAAACCACTCACCAATCGACGAATCGTCAAACCGACTAGTCAATCGACGAATCATCGAACCGACTAGTCAATCGACGAATCATCGAACCGACTAGTCAATCGACGAATCGTCGATTGTTGAGTGGTTTCCAAGATTCGTCGATTGTTGAGTGGTTTCCAAGATTCGTCGATTGACCAGTCGGTTCGACGATTCGTCGATTGACCAGTCGGTTTGACGATTTGTCGATTGTCCATTCGGTTTGACGATTCATCGATTGACCAGTCGGTTCGACGATTCGTCGATTGACCAGTCGGTTTGACGATTTGTCGATTGTCCATTCGGTTTGACGATTCATCGATTGACCAGTCGGTTTGACGATTCGTCGATTGTCCAGTCGGTTTGACGATTCGTCGATTGGTGTGCGGGTTCTTCGATTCGTCGATTGGTGTGCGGGTTCGACGATTCATCGAATCGACTACCCAATCAACGAGTCGTCGAATCGATTAAGTGCATCTCAAATTAAAATAAAGAATATGTTTAAATCATCAGTTTATTCGAAAATTTACGACATGAAAGAGGGCCAAAATTAAAGTTGTGAATTCCGTATGTTTGACCGTACTCTCGACTCCGCTGTAGTAATCTTCGTAGTCCTCTTCGGTTCCGTTCCCGAGTACCCTAGGAGTAAGCAAGTCCTTGTACATTTCCGAGACGTTTTTGGGTAGCTCAGGTCTGCTTCCGGGATCGACGATCATCCCTTCGGAATCGACGTCGACTTCGAAAGGGCTTATGTCCGGCACTGGCCTTGTATTCGCATCGAAAGTCGGTACGTGGTACTTTCGGAAGAAATTCATACCGTGATGAATCGATATATAGACCATCGAACTGAGGAGGTTCGATCTCTTGTGTTCTTTTGGGCAGAACAAGGTCCCTTTGAGGAGGCCGAAGACATAACCGTCGCAGGTGATCGGCCCTCCCGATTCTCCGAAGCAGGTGCTTTTCTTTTTACCACGAGCAGCGCAGTTGATCGATTGAAAGTAAGAACGGAATAACTTGGTGGCCAACCAAGTCCAACCTCTTAAGCAGCATTCTATGGCGTATTCTTCGCAAGTCGTAGGAAGCATCAAACGGACATCGAATTTATGAAGTCGATCTTTGACCGTCCCTAATTTGTAGCTCTCCCATTCATCTTTTGTGCCGTCGAATATTTGTTCGCTTCCTTTCCAGATTTCATATTTTCCCAAGCCGAAGCCGACGCAGTATCGGTTATAGCCCATACTCCTTTTTATGATCGAGCCTGCCGATTGCGGGTCTAGGCTTGGAAATATGGCTGTCTGGACGTGCTGGAAGGGATTTACCACTTTGACGATTGCGAAGTCGCAGGTGCCCCAGAAGGTTTCCGTTTTGGAACGCTTACTGCAGTCCGGATGGAGTATGATTTTATCTACGTCTTGCTTCTGCGACTTGAACGTGCGCCCGTATAAAACTTCGAAGGACGCTTCTTCTCTTTCGCGGTATGGCCCGTCGCTCGTATGGACGCACGTGCTCGTCGTCAACGCGTAATTTCGGCTCAAGAGGACGCCCATGCAGAAGATCTCGGAGGAGTGTTTGTCTCGGAAAGCGGTGACGTAGGGAGCCTCTAAGTGCTGGATCGCGGGGTAGTAGCCCCGACGGAAAGGGGTCCTTCCCTCGATCTCCCTCTCGCACTGCATGTCGAAACAACCCCATTTCACACCTTTCACACTTACTACCAACAAGAATACAACAACTAACATTTTTGAAATAAAATATGTTTTCTTTAAGGTAATCAGGTGATTTCCTTTGTTTTTCGATGGGGCGAAAAACAAGGGTCAAATTGACCTAGAGGGTTTTTGCGACAACTTAGTGAAAGGGTCAAATTGACCCAAGTGCCATGATCACGCCATCAAGTTGACCTTAAGAATCCAATCACCTCGCCACGAAAGGGTCAAATTTACCAAAAATGACTGAATTTATGAAAGGGTCAAATTGGCCTAAAGGGTTTTAGCGACAACTAAGTGAAAGGGTCAAATTGACCTAAAGGGTTTTGGCGACAACTAAGTGAAAGGGTCAAATTGACCCAAGTGCCATGATCACGCCATCAAAGAATCAAGTTGACCTTAAGAATGAAATCACCTCCCCACGGAAGGGTCAAATTGACCCAAGAGCGGAATTATCCATTAAAGTATTAGATCGACCGAATGCAACACCACGCCACGAAATTGACCCTAAAAATGACTTATATCATGAAAGGGTCAAATTGACCCAAAAGCGCCATGAAAGTATCAACTTTCACCTTTATAATGCGATTTATGATGGGTCAAACTGAAAAACGCCATTCTCAAGTCATAAAGGGGTCAAATTGACCCAAGAGCGGAATTCTTAAGCCAACAAAGTTTTAGATCGACCGGATGCAATCACCTCGCCACTAAAGGGTTAAATTGATCGAAAAATGACTAAAATCATGAAAGGGTCAAATTGGTCAAATCAAGGCACCAAAATATAAACGTGACCGTTAGAATGTAATCATATCAAGAGTTAAGTCGACCGAAAAACACAACCTTATGAATGGGCCAAATTGACCCAAGAGCGAAATTTTCAAGCCATGAAAGTGTCAGATTGACCTTTTTAATTCATTTGTCTCGTCTTTAAAGGGTCAAAATGACCGATAAATTCCACTCTCGAGCCATAGAAGGGTCAAATTGACCCAATAGCGCCATTATCACGATTTAAAAGTATCCAATTGACCTTTAGAATGCTTTCATATCCGTAATGAAAGGGTCAAAATGACCTAAATATTCTACTATCGAGCCATGGAAGGGTCAAATTGACCCAAGAGTGTCATTATCACGCTATGAAACTATCAAATTGACCTTAAGAGTGGCATTTATCTCGTAATGAACGGGTCAAATTGACACTAGAGAGGAATTATCTAGCCATGGAAGTGTCATATTGACCTTTTTAATGCATTTATCTCGTAATGATAGGGTCAAAATGACCTATAAATTCCACTCTCGAGCCATAGAAGGGTCAAATTGACCCAAGAGCGCCATTATCATGCTATGAAACTATCCAGTTAACCTTAAGAAAGCATTTATCTCGTAATGAATGGGTCAAATTGACCCTAGAGCGAAATTACCACGCCATGAAAGTGACCTTCAGAATGCTATTATCTCGATGTGAATGTCAAAATGACTGAAAAATGCCACTCTCGAGCCATAGAAGGGTCAAATCGACCCAAGAGCGTCATTATCACTGGCGATTCAAATGGTCGGAATATACCAAATTGGTCCCTTGGTCTTTGTTTCCTGCTTCCCTCCTACGTCATCCTGAGATATCGGACTACCTATGACGTTTCGATTCTAACTTTTGATCTTCTTACGGTTTTCTCTTTGCGGTTTATGCCTTTCCTCGCACATATTGGTATTTCTCCATTTAATTGGATATCGGGGAGAATAAAATTTTTTCTTCTTTGTTTGTCGAATGACCCATATTGTGATCGATACCGTTCCGAGTGTACAAAAAAGGGAGCGGATTCTTTTAGCCGATAACGGCTCCATTGTGTACGAAGAGGAGGGAAAAAAGTCGGAATTTTTAGGCTTCTTTCTTCTCCTATTAGGATTTACGAGTATGACGACTTGTTTGACCCCTTGTTCGAGAAAAAAATTAACTTTTCGATGATATATGTACATTTTTAGCTCATTTACGGAGAAAAGCAGGCTATTGAGGTCGTTATAGACCATGGACGATCAGAAGATCATGAAAATATAGGTCCTGGGGATATATATATATCCCTTTTTTGACAAGATCCCGGCCGCTCCTAACGATTGCTCCAGAGAACTATTGCGTAAACTCTTACAAAACGATTTTTTTTTTCATCATTCACTCCCCTTATACCATTTTAATTTAATAAATTAACAAGGTTGACCTTTAATAAATTGGTTCCGTGATTTCGCAAAAAAAAGACATAAGGAAATGAAGAAGAAAATGCTTTCCGTTGACAAACTGGCGTTTAACGGATCAACGCTTGTGAAGGGCAATTTGAGATTTAAATAGGTCAAAAAGTAACAAAGCGGTTAACGTTTAATGGTTTTCCCGTTCTTGTTTTATAAACGACACGCGGCGGATTTCTTTGGGTGGACTTTGCCCCCTTTTATGATGTAAA
Organism: Orius laevigatus; assembly: GCA_018703685.1. NCBI lineage: Eukaryota > Metazoa > Arthropoda > Insecta > Hemiptera > Anthocoridae > Orius > Orius laevigatus. The sequence continues at coordinate 20,342 of JAGWEN010000839.1, forward strand.
GTGCTAAAGGAACTTGTTTTTAGATGAAGCGGTTAGACTGAGAGCGGATACGAAACAAAGGTATTTCAAAAGCACAGGATGTCGCATTACAACGTTTTCTAGGAATGCCTGAAATTTGGGAAATGCAGCAAAGGAGGTATTCGATAGCGGGGGACGAGAGGCTCCCTCCTCCTTCGCGTGGTATGGTCCCATCGACATCCGAAGATCTTCACGCGTGGTCGATTTACAGGCAGAATTTAAATTCGGACTTTACAGACTCGGCATTGGGATCGAGTGAAAAGTCGCCGTTGCCGTATGGCAACTTCCAGCTTAGGGAATCGACCGTGCAGTCGATCCTTAGCCACCCGAGGTACGGCCCCAAATCCCCTTTGGGGGCCAACATGTACACATACCTCAAGTTTGGCCTTCCGAGGGTTTTCCCGCCCAACGCGCAGGGCACTTCCAGCGGCTACAATTCGTCCGAAGAAGGCGATATGAGAAGGAAGAGCAGGTCGAGAAGCGAAGCGGACTTCAACAACCTTCATTTTCACCCTCCTATGCCGACCTTGGGCGGCAAAAGCCTTTCTCATGCAGACCTCCTTAGTGCGGAGACCCTTCTACGACAGTCAGCAGCACAGCATAGACGGTCACTTCATGACCTACGTCATACAGACTATCTCCATCAAGCTCTTATACGACCCCACCATCAGCCACGTATGCGACGAGTTTCTGCACCCCAAAGCGTCCTAACACCGGAGCCTTTTTCATTCTCAATGCTCCACCCTCAACAATTCACCGGCCTCTATCCCCATCTACAGGTAAGCACGTGCCAAATAAGACTCTCCTTAATTCCATTCCAGGTCCGAAATATGAACGTGCGCAATCGAAAAGGAGAACCAATGTTGAATAATTTGTCCACGGAAGTCAAAGCTGGGGAGATCTTGTCTGTCATGGCGACCAACAGTAAGTGAGAAAAGAGAAGATTCGGATGATAATTTGTTCTAGGTTTTGTTGGGACGTGTCTCCTGGAGTGTTTGTCAGGGCGGCATTCGTATTCCGGGCAGGTTTTTATAAACGGGCAGCTTGTGACGTCAAAGGAGTTGAAAGGAGTGACGTCATTTGTCGATAAAGATACCGTTCTTCATGGTGACTTTACGGTTTCGGGATGTCTGAGGTACTATGCGAGTTTGAAGCGTCCGCAGAGTACGAGAGGGAAGCTTTCGATGTCGGATCAGGTGGCGATCGTGACAGACGAGTTGGGACTTTGCCCAGTTTTGGAGACGACGGTCGCTAATCTGACGCCTTCTGAATACGCGAGGCTTTTGGTGGCGCTTCAGCTTCTTTCCGATCCGCAGATACTGCTTGTTGATAATGTGACGTACCCGATGGACATATTCGATACGTTCTTTCTGGTCGAGTTTCTTCGATATTGGGCGGCGGGGGCGACCGGAGGAGTCGCCGGGCGTATCGTCGTCATGTGCATACAGCCACCGACCTACGAGATTCTGACGATGGTCACCAGACTGTTGATACTTTCAGGATGCGATACGATGTTCGACGGACCTTCGAGGTCGCTTGGTCATTACTTCACGCCCGTCCAATGTCCCGCACCCGCCTACAAAAACCCAGCGGACTACTACCTCGATTTAGTCACTTTGGACGACTTATCTGCAGAAGCGATGCTCGAATCGAGCCAGAGGGTCGACCAACTTGCTGCCCTTTACCGAAGAAGGCAAACCCCCCTTTCCGACCCTGCTCCTTACACCCTTCCCACACCGTTCAAAAAACCAAACGTTTTCTCCCAAGCGTTCACATTATTATTGTAAGTTAAACATCACCAAAATACGTTTTATTTTCATCGTTTTGCAGAAAAGACGCATTCTACTCGCAACCTGTAAGCTTCACAAAGTGGATTTTCCGAATTATTGTGGCCGCCTTGATTTCTGTTATAGTGGGCGGGATCTTTTGGGATATTCCTACATCTGATCCTCAGCTTAGGAGAGAAGAAAGGTAACCTTCAATGTCAATGATGCTGAAACCTTCTTGTCTCCCCACCTATTCCATCAATGACCCAAACGTCGAGCCAGAACTTGCCACCACAGTTTCGGGAGGATGTCTTTCCTTGCTCCCTAATATCTACCATCCGCAGAACACTGGACATCCCATTTCCCATATTAACTATCAAACTCCAACACACAAGCTGTCACTGTCCACAGACGCAGCAATCAATGATCCTGCCATATCACTGATCTTCTCAGTAGATCCCTTAAACTTCGCCAATAAGCTAGACCTTCCTTGCTCTCTATTAAGTAATATCCCATCTAACGAGTAGAACCTTCCCCATTAATCTTACTCGCTAAGCGCTTTGGTTGGAGTTCGCTAAGCCCTTGGCCTTGTACTCCAACACACTAGTCCTTCCCTGCCACCCAGCTACTCCACGATTAGGACCTTCCCTATTCCCTTTTCCCCATCAGCCCTTGAACTCCCAACATAGCCCTTCCCTGTCACTGACCATCAATATCGATCATCAATTATGCTGCCATATCACGCTAGGACTTCCCAGTAGTCTCCTTAACGCCAACAATGCCCCTAATCTTCGCCATCAAGCTAGACCTTCCTTGTTCCCTACTAGTTATCCAGTCTATAGCTCATGAACCCCAGCACACTAGCTCTTCCCTGCAACTGGCCCAGCTAGTCTATCATCAATGATTCCTTCTCAGTACATAGTCCCAAAACATTGCCAACAACCTAGACCTTCCTTGCTCCCTACTATCCAATCTATCATCAATTCTACGTCCCTAACGAGCAGGACCTTCCCAATTCTCACACACCCTATCAGCGCTTTAACTCCAGCATACAAGCCTTTCCCTGCCACTGAGTACTGACCCTGCTACTCGATAATCAAGGATTCTGCCATATCACGCTATATCTTCCCAGTAACCTCCTTAACCCAACCAATGCCCCTAAACTTCGCCAACAAGCTAGACCTTCCTTGCTCCTAACTATTCTATCTGTTGCCCTACATCTCCAACGAGCTGAACCTTCCCAATTACCATCTCATCCCTTGAACTCCTTCCCTGCCCAAAAGCTGATCATCAGTGCCTCATCACGCTGGACGTGCCCATTTATCTCGAGTAGGACCTTCCCCGTATACTCCCTCAGCCCTTCCCTGCCCCAGCTCCTTCCTCAAAGTCCCAATCCACCAATCGGCCGTATTATCATCCCTTTTGTGTATTTCAGACTCGGATATCACTTTACAATCCTCTGCGTTTCATCGTTGCCATTACTCCTAATCCTTGGCCTTTCCCGCACCCACGGCAAAGAGCGCAAAGCCGTCGAAAGCGACCTACGCCAAGGATTCTATTCCCGCCTTTTATACATCGTCTTATCAGTAAGTTACTTTTTCGACGCACAAACTTAATTTGCTTTTCAGATACTCTATAGTTTCATACCTTGCGTTCTTATATGGCTAGCCTACCTCATACCGTCGTATTGCATGTCTGGACTTTACGACCAAGGATTCGTCGACAATTTAGTCAATTATTTATGTAAGTTTACTTTTTGGGTTTTTTTTTATTTTTTTTTATGTTTTATTTTTTTTAGGTGAGAGTGTTCTATGTTTGATGAGTCTTCAGTATATTTGTACCTTGATAGGTTATTTATGTCCGAATCGTGGTTGGTCGGTTGTGGTCTATGTGGTCGCGCATTCGGTTCTTATAGGGACGTCAGGTTTCGTCCTGGATTCACGTGGTGCACTCTTCGACTATAGGAATTCGACGCCTCTTTCTGCGACCTACTCGTCCCTCCTTACGCAGGATCATTCACCAGCATTGCTGAAAGAGCTGACGTCACATATGGTCTGCAGGAAGACGCAGGTGCAAAGGCAGGACATAATCGTACACCTTCCGTGTCCTGTTCCCAACGGGACATTAGCGCTAGACTACCATGGAATTAACCTAAACCATAAAGGAGGTTCGACCATCTCCATCATTTGGATCTCCATCACATTATTCGCCACAATAATCACTTTTTTGATATCACCGTTGATATACAACCACAAAGAAAAGAAAAAACGATAAAATGTGATACCCACAACTGAAAAAATACCTTCATAACCTAGTCATAAATAAGAAAAATCAAACACCCTTTTATATACTGTAAATATTTTGTATTTTTCTGCACTTTGTATTTAAGAAAAAAATTGTCGAAATTTTATTTATAAAATTCATTGACGACTTATTTCTTTGCAATATTTTTTAAATAAATATAATGTTTAAGGATGTTTTTTGTTTAAATCTTTAAAAAACATGGTTGGGTGGCGAACATGGCGTTTATGGCGGGAAATTCAGGTTGGCAGAATTGCCAAGGTATTAGAACAAAAAGGGAAATTCAGTTTTGAGTTGGCCAACCTGCTTAAGAAATGATGGTTAACCCCAGCGTCTGATAAGTGATAAAAAACTGCGGTCACGTTTTGTTTATATTTTACGATGGAAAACGATGTTGAAGTTAATAATCAAGAAAAACATGAACATTTAAAGAATGAGCAGGAAATCGTTAAATCTGAGTGAGTATTTGGGATAAAATTGATAAAAATTCGATCCCTTGTGGTATAAATACAGTTTTGCCAACTTAGAGTAACATTTTCTCATGCAGGTTTGCCAACTTAGTTCGCCGCCTCCTTGATATCGAATGAAAATAAAACAAACTTTTCCTGTCGAAGAACAGTTTTGCCAACCTAATTGCTGTGTAGTTCTCTTAAAATTGCCCACGGCCCATGTCATCAACAGTGCTACCAACCTTCCACTGCCTCAATAATGTCAAACATTTTCAACTTTATGAACTGTGTTCCCGCCTAAAATTTGCAGTTTTGCCACCTCATCGCATTTTTTAACCGAGATAAAAAACAGTTTTACCAACTTAAATTGCTTTTCCACTGCCTCATTGATATCAAAGGTGAAATATACTAAGTTTTGAGCTGTATTTGGCCCTTTATAAATCAAACAATGCTACCAACCTGAACTGTTTCCCCGCCAAAATTTACAGTTTAGCCAACTTCACCTCAGTCATTTTCTTAGCCCAAGTTCAAACTTTAACAGTTCTACCAACCTAAATTGAATTTCCACTGCCTTATTGATATCAAAGGTTAAATATGCCAAATTTGAACTGTTTTTAGCTTAAAATCTACTCTTTTTTTGCCTAATAATTAATCCAACCGTACTACCAATTAAATGCAAACGGTTTTTCCTCCAACGGTTCTACCAACTTTCCACTGCCGCATTGATATTAAAGGTCAAATACACAATGTTTTGAGCTGTATTTTGCCTATTAATGGCCCTTTTAAATCAAACAATGCTACCAACTTAAATTAAACTGTTTCCCTGCCAAAATCTACAGTTTAGCCAACTCTTCATCCCTAGTCCAAACTTCAACAGTTCTACCAACCTAAATCGCATTTCCACTGCCTCATTGATACCACAGGTCAAATATGCAAAATTTGAACTGTTATTAGCTTAAAATCTACTCTTTTTTGCCTTATAATGGCCCTTTTTAAATCAAACAATGCTACCAACTTAAATTAAACGGTTTTCCCGCCCAAAATTTATAGTTTAGCCAACTCTTCATCCCAAGTCCAAACTTAAACAGTTCTACCAACCTAAATATAATTTCCACTGCCTCATTGATATCAAAGGTCAAATATGCAAAAATTTGAACTGTTTTTAGCTTAAAATCTACTCTTTTTTGCCTTATAATGGCCCTATTTAAATCAAACAATGCTACCAACTTAAATTAAACGGTTTTCCCGCGCAAAATTTACAGTTTAGCCAACTCTTCGTCCCAAGCCCAAACTTAAACAGTTCTACCAACCTAAATCGAATTTCCACTACCTCATTAATATCTAAGGTCAAATATTCAAATTTTGAATTGTATTTAGCTTGAAATCTACTCTTTTTTGCCAATTTTTTAATCAAACCTTACTACCAACTTAAATCCAAACGGTTTTCACTCTAACAGTTCTACCAACTTAAAAATTGTTTTTTCCACTGCCTCATTGATATCGACCATACAATTTTCAAGTTTTTGAGCTGATTTCTCACTTTAAAATGGTCCAAACTAATTAATCACTTTTCTAGATACGTCATCGTCCGTGAGGCTGAATTCGGAGCGAAAAGAAAGCACGAAAACGGCGACGGCGAAGACTCTGCGAAAAAGATAAAATGCGAAGATGAAAAGCCGAAGAAGTCGAAAGGCCAGAATAAATCGCGTCGTAAAAACAATTTCAGGGAAGACGATTCGCTCGTTTTCTGCAACAACATCGTCAAAAACGGCAAATGCGACATATCCAACTGCAAATACGTCCACGACCGCAAATCATATTTAGAAGCGAAAAAAGAAGATTTAGGACCCGAATGCTATCTTTATAACGTCCGAGGCTTCTGCCCTCGCGACATCACATGCAGGTAGCTTAAATTTCCAGGTTTTTCATTAAAATTTCGTTTTTTTGAAGATTCGGCTCAAAGCATATCGACGAAAACGGCTTTAACATCGTCAACGATGAACTCCGCAAAAATTCAAATGAAGAATCAACGTTAAACACCCTTTCAAACGAATTAAAGGTATTTTGGTTCATTTTTGAATATTTTCATGTTTTTTTTTAGTTTGTCCTCAGAAAGAAGAAGTATGATTTTTCGAAAAGTTTCTCAGTTATAAAGGAAGTCGATAGAATATTTGGGTTTAAAAAGAGAAACGAGAAAGGCGAGAATTTGGGGCCTGTGGATGATTCTGATGTCGTCAGATTGAGGCCAGAAGAGAAAAAAAAGATCGATTGGGATGGTAAACTATACTTGTCGCCGTTGACGACGCTTGGGAATCTTCCGTTTCGAAGGATCTGCAAAGAATACGGGGCGGATGTGACTTGTGGCGAAATGGCGCTGGCGACGGAACTTCTCCAAGGATCAGCGTCCGAGTGGGCACTCGTGAAACGTCATCCCTCGGAGGATTTATTCGGTGTTCAAATTGCTGGGACGAATATGCCACTTTTGACACGTTGTGCGCAGCTTGTCGATGAAAATTCGAAGGTCGATTTCATCGATATCAATATGGGGTGTCCTATCGATCTCGTCTATCAAGGTGTAAGTTCTTATCGATTTTCCGCCAGACTATTGACCTGACGAAAAAAAGTATCGAAGTAAACCCCCCTTGGATTTAAGCAAGGAATCGTTTGGCATCAATAACTTTTTGATCCGACATACAGGGTGCTCTAGAAGGACCCTAACTTCGTTATTTTAAGTGCTAACCCTATATTTTGTCGATGGAAATCAATTGTACGCTTGATTTCCTGTAACTTTTACTTAAAACGTTTTTTTGATAGGACTAAACGTTCTGGAGTTACGAATACTGTGCTACTTAACATAAAGTAGCCGATTTTCCGCCAGACTATTGACCTGACGAAAAAAAGTATCGAAGTAAACCCCCCTTAGATTTGAGCAAGGAATCGTTTGGCATCAATAACTTTTGGATCCGACATACAGGGTGCTCTAGAAGGACCCTAACTTCGTTATTTTAAGTGCTAACCCTATATTTTGACGATGGAAATCAATTCTACGCTTGATTTCCAGTAAATTTTACTTAGAACACTTTTTTGATAGGACCAAACGTTCGGGAGTTACGGATACTGTGCTACTTAACATAAAGTAGCCGATTATCTGCCAGACTGTTGACCTGACGAAAAAAAGTATCGAAGTAAACCCCCCTTAATTTTAAGCAAAGAATCGATTGGCATCAATAACTTTTGGATACGACATACAGGGTGCTCTAGAAGGACCCTAACTTCGTTATTTTAAGTGCCAACCCTATATTTTGACGGTGGAAATCAATTGTACGCTTAATTTCCAGTAAATTTTACTTAGAACACTTTTTTGATAGGACCAAACGTTCGGGAGTTACGGATACTGTGCCACTTAACATAAAGTAGCCGATTATCTGCCAGACTATTGACCTGACGAAAAAAAGTATCGAAGTAAACCCCCCTTAATTTTAAGCAAAGAATCGATTGGAATCAATAACTTTTGGATACGACATACAGGGTGCTCTAGAAGGACCATAACTTCGTTATTTTAAGTGCTAACCCTATATTTTGACGGTGGAAATCAATCGTACGCTTAATTTCCAGTAAATTTTACTTAGAAAACTTTTTTGATAGGACCAAACGTTCGGGAGTTACGGACACTTTGGTACTTGACATAAAGTAGCCGATTATCTGCCAGACTATTGTCCTGACGAAAAAAAGTATCGAAGTAAACCCCCCTTAATTTTAAGCAAAGAATCGATTGGAATCAATAACTTTTGGATACGACATACAGGGTGCTCTAGAACGACCATAACTTCGTTATTTTAAGTGCTAACCCTATATTTTGACGGTGGAAATCAATTGTACGCTTAATTTCCAGTAAATTTTACTTAGAAAACTTTTTTGATAGGACCAAACGTTCGGGAGTTACGGATACTGTGCTACTTGACATAAAGTAGCCGATTATCTGCCAGACTATTGACCTGACGAAAAAAAGTATCGAAGTAAACCCCCCTTAATTTTAAGCAAAGAATCGATTGGAATCAATAACTTTTGGATACGACATACAGGGTGCTCCAGAACGACCCAAACTTCCTTATTTTATATGGGAACCCTATGTTTTGACCTTAAAAATCGATTCTACGCTTGATTTCCAGTAAATTTTACTTAGAACACTTTTTTGATAGGACCAAACGTTCGGGAGTTACGGATACTGTGCCACTTAACATAAAGTAGCCGATTATCTGCCAGACTATTGACCTGACGAAAAAAAGTATCGAAGTAAACCCCCCTTAATTTTAAGCAAAGAATCGATTGGAATCAATAACTTTTGGATACGACATACAGGGTGCTCTAGAAGGACCCTAACTTCGTTATTTTATATGCAAACCCTATATTTTGACGATGGAAATCAATTTTACGCTTGATTTCCAGTAAATTTTACTTAGAACACTTTTTTGATAGGACCAAACGTTCTGGAGTTACGAATACTGTGCCACTTAACATAAAGTAGGCGATTATCTGCCAGACTATTGACCTGACGAAAAAAAGTATCGAAGTAAACCCCCCTTAGATTTAAGCAAGGAATCGTTTGGCATCAATAACTTTTGGATCCGACATACAGGGTGCTCTAGAAGGACCCTAACTTCGTTATTTTAAGTGCTAACCCTATATTTTGTCAATGGAAATCAATTGTACGCTTGATTTCCTGTAACTTTTACTTAGAACACTTTTTTGATAGGACTAAACGTTCTGGGGTTACGAATACTGTGCCATTTAACTTTAAGTAGGCGATTTTCCGCCAGACTATTGACCTAACGAAAAAAAATATCGAAGTAAACCCCCCTTAGATTTGAGCAAAGAATCGATTGGGATCAATAACTTTTGGATGCGACATTCAGGGTGCTCCAGAAGGACCCTAACTTCGTTATTTTAAGTGCTAACCCTATATTTTGTTGATAGAAATCAATTGTACGCTTGATTTCCTGTAACTTTTACTTAAAACACTTTTTTGATAGGACCTCCTATTTTTGTGTACAATCCTTTTTTCTTTTAGGGAGGCGGAAGCGCTCTTCTGCGGAATGGTGCGACATGCCGAGCGATCGCAAACGGCGTGAGTCGTGTCATCAATGTGCCGCTGACGCTTAAAGTAAGGACTGGAGTGACGCTGAAAAATCCTGTCGCTCATAAATATATGAAGGATTTCCGAGAAGCTGGGGTCTCATTGGTGACCGTGCATGGTCGATCGAGGGAGCAGCGATATTTAAGGAAGGCCGACTGGGAATATATCGAGACGTGTGCGAAAGAAGCGACGCCGATGTCGCTTTTCGGAAACGGCGACATCCTCTCGTATAGCGATTATGAGACTGTAAAGGAAAAATGTCCGACGGTCGCAGGCGTCATGATCGGCCGTGGTGCGCTCATGAAACCTTGGATTTTCAGCGAAATCAAAGAGAAACGAGATATCGACATTTCATCTTCTGAACGCTTCGCTATTCTTCAGAAATATGTCAACTACGGGTTGGAACATTGGGGATCCGATACTCGTGTAAGTGAAATTCATGATTGAATGCCACATAGTTATACAAATTTGGACCAAAAATTGGGTTTTTAATGGATTTTGAGGGGGTTTTTGGACCTAAATTGGGTTTGGAGGAGGTTTTTGAGACAAGAAGTTAGGTTTTGAGGGGGTTCTTGGACTGAAAATGGGGTTTTTAGTGGGTTTTTAGATAGAAAATTAGTTTTTGAGGCAGAAAATATGGTTTTTTGGACTGGAAATGGGGTTTTCAGCGAAGTTTTGGAGAGAAAATTAGGTTTTAAGGGGGTTTTTAGACAAGAAATTGGGTTTTGAGGGCGTTTTTGGACCTAAATTGGTTTTGGAGGAGGTTTTTGAGACAATAAATAATGTTCTTGGACTGGAAATGGGGTTTTGAGTGAAGTTTTGGAGAGGAATTAGGTTTTGAGGGGTTTTTTAGACAAGAAATTGGGTTTTGAGGGCGTTTTTGGACCTAAATTGGCTTTGCAGGAGGTTTTTGAGACAATAATTAATGTTTTGAGGGGGTTCTTGGACGGAAAATGGGGTTTCGAGTGAAGTTTTGGAGAGAAAATTAGGTTTTGAGGGGTTTTTTAGACAAGAAATTTTGTTTTGAGGGCGTTTTTGGACCTAAATTGGCTTTGGAGGAGGTTTTTGAGACAATAAATAAGGTTTTGAGGGGGTTCTTGGACTGGAAATGGGGTTTTGAGTGGGTTTTTAGATAGAAAATTAGTTTTTGAGGCAGAAAATAGGGTTTTTTGGACTGGAAATGGGGTTTTGAGCGAAGTTTTGGAGAGAAAATTAGGTTTTAAGGGGGTTTTTAGACAAGAAATTGGGTTTTGAGGGCGTTTTTGGACCTAAATTGGTTTTGGAGGAGGTTTTTGAGACAATAAATAAGGTTCTTGGACTGGAAATGGGGTTTTGAGTGGTTTTTTAGATGGAAAATTTGGTTTTGAGGCAGGAAGTAGGGGTTTTTGGACTGGAAATGGGGTTTTGAGTGAAGTTTTGGAGAGGAATTAGGGTTTGAGGGGTTTTTTAGACAAGAAATTGGGTTTTGAGGGCGTTTTTGGACCTAAATTGGGTTTGGAGGAGGTTTTTGAGACAATAAATAAGGTTTTGAGGGGGTTCTTGGACTGGAAATGGGGTTTTGAGTGAAGTTTTGGAGAGAAAATTAGGTTTTGAGGGGTTTTTTAGACAAGAAATTGGGTTTTGAGGGCGTTTTTGGACCTAAATTGGGTTTGGAGGAGGTTTTTGAGACAATAAATAAGGTTTTGAGGGGGTTCTTGGACTGGAAATGGGGTTTTGAGTGGGTTTTTAGATAGAAAATTAGTTTTTGAGGCAGAAAATAGGGTTTTTTGGACTGGAAATGGGGTTTTGAGTGAAGTTTTGGAGAGAAAATTAGGTTTTGAGGGGTTTTTTAGACAAGAAATTTGGTTTTGAGGAGGTTTTTGAGACAATAAATAAGGTTTTGAGGAGGTTCTTGGACTGGAAATGGGGTTTTGAGTGGGTTTTTAGATAGAAAATTAGTTTTTGAGGCAGAAAATAGGGTTTTTTGGACTGGAAATGGGGTTTTGAGCGAAGTTTTGGAGAGAAAATTAGGTTTTAAGGGGGTTTTTAGACAAGAAATTGGGTTTTGAGGGCGTTTTTGGACCTAAATTGGTTTTGGAGGAGGTTTTTGAGACAATAAATAATGTTCTTGGACTAAAAATGGGGTTTTGAGTGGTTTTTTAGATGGAAAATTTGGTTTTGAGGCAGGAAGTAGGGGTTTTTGGACTGGAAATGGGGTTTTGAGTGAAGTTTTGGAGAGGAATTAGGGTTTGAGGGGTTTTTTAGACAAGAAATTGGGTTTTGAGGGGGTTTTTAGACTTGAAATTGGGTTTTAAGTGGGTTCTTGGACAGAGAATTCAGTTTTGAGGGAGTTTTTGGACTGAATATTCGGTTTATAGTAGGTTTACGGAATGAAAATTAGGTTATGAGGGGTTTTTGAACAGAAAAATGGGCGTTGAATTGGTTTTTGGACTGGAAATTCGGTTCTGAGGGGAGTTTTTGAACTTAAAATTGGGTTTTAAGTATGTTTTTGGACAAAAAATTCCGTTTTGAGGGTCTTTTCGGACTGGAAATTGGGTTTTGAGGGCGTTTTTGAACTGGAAATTAGGTTTTGAGTTGGTTTTTGACCAGAAAATTGGGTTCTGAGCATGATTTTGGGCTGGAAATTGGTTTTTTTTAACTAAAAATTGGGTTTTAAGCAGGTTTTTGGACAAAAAATTCTGTTCTTAGCGGGTTTTCAGACAGGAATTCGGGTTTTGAGGGCGTTTTTGGACTGGAAATCAGGTTATGAGTTGGTTTTTGACCAAAAAATTGGGTTTTGAGCGTGATTTTGGACTGGACATTGGTTTTTGAGGGCGTTTTTAAACTGAAAATCGTGTTTTGAGGGAGTTTTTGATATGAAAATTCGATTTTTAGAGGGTTCATGGGATAATAAATTGTGTTTTTGGCTTTAAAATGGGCTTTTGACGGTTTTTTAATGGTAATTAATTAATTTTTTTAAGGGTGTCGAAATAACTCGTAGATTTCTACTGGAATGGCTTTCATTTTTGTACCGCTACATTCCAATCGGTTTGCTTGTTTCGCCGCCCCAAGTGATGAACCAAAGGCCGCCGTTTTACCGCGGTAGGGACGACCTTGAAACCTTAATGGCGAGCCCCAACTGTGCCGATTGGATCAAAATCAGGTAATAGCGAAACTAAACAAACTTTTCCTTATTAACTTTTCCAGCGAAATGTTGCTCAACAAAGTTCCAGAAGGGTTTACTTTCTTACCAAAACATAAAGCGAATGCATGGTAATAAATTTTAACAAAAATCGATTCTATTTTATCAAAAAAAAATCCTTTTGGCATCACTGCATACCACTGGACAGTCCTACCAACTTAACTGGTTTGGGCCATTTTTACTAGTTTGGACCACAATTAGACGGATTTCGACCTCTTTTTCTCTGTTTTGGACCTCTCTAGATAGTTTTAGTCCACCCCGAACCCTTCTAGACTGGTTAAGTTCCAAGTTTTTTAACTGGTTTGGGCCATTTTTACTAGTTTGGACCACTATTAGACGGATTTCGACCTCTTTTTTGGACCCCTCTAGACTAGTTTGGGCCCCTTTGAGACAAGTTTAGACCATTCTAGTCTTGTTTAGACCCTTTTTATTCCTTTTTGGACCCCTTTATATAGTTTTAGACCACCCCGAACCCTTCTAGACTGGTTAAGACCCAAGTTTTTTAACTGGTTTGGGCCATTTTTACTAGTTTGGACCACTATTAGACAGATTTAGACCTCTTTTTCTCTGTTTTGGACCTCTCTAGATAGTTTTAGACCACCCCGAACCCTTCTAGACTGGTTAAGTTCCAAGTTTTTTAACTGGTTTGGGCCATTTTTACTAGTTTGGACCACTATTAGACGGATTTCGACCTCTTTTTTGGACCCCTCTAGACTAGTTTGGGCCCCTTTGAGACAAGTTTAGACCATTCTAGTCTTGTTTAGACCCTTTTTATTCCTTTTTGGACCCCTTTATATAGTTTTAGACCACCCCGAACCCTTCTAGACTGGTTAAGACCCAAGTTTTTTAACTGGTTTGGGCCATTTTTACTAGTTTGGACCACTATTAGACAGATTTAGACCTCTTTTTCTCTGTTTTGGACCTCTCTAGATAGTTTTAGACCACCCCGAACCCTTCTAGACTGGTTAAGTTCCAAGTTTTTTAACTGGTTTGGGCCATTTTTACTAGTTTGGACCACAATTAGACGGATTTCGACCTCTTTTTTGGACCCCTCTAGACTAGTTTGGGCCCCTTTGAGACAAGTTTAGACCATTCTAGTCTTGTTTAGACCCTTTTTATTCCTTTTTGGACCCCTTTATATAGTTTTAGACCACCCCGAACCCTTCTAGACTGGTTAAGACCCAAGTTTTTTAACTGGTTTGGGCCATTTTTACTAGTTTGGACCACTATTAGACAGATTTAGACCTCTTTTTCTCTGTTTTGGACCTCTCTAGATAGTTTTAGACCACCCCGAACCCTTCTAGACTGGTTAAGTTCCAAGTTTTTTAACTGGTTTGGGCCATTTTTACTAGTTTGGACCACAATTAGACGGATTTCGACCTCTTTTTTGGACCCCTCTAGACTAGTTTGGGCCCCTTTGAGACAAGTTTAGACCATTCTAGTCTTGTTTAGACCCTTTTTATTCCTTTTTGGACCCCTTTATATAGTTTTAGACCACCCCGAACCCTTCTAGACTGGTTAAGACCCAAGTTTTTTAACTGGTTTGGGCCATTTTTACTAGTTTGGACCACTATTAGACAGATTTAGACCTCTTTTTCTCTGTTTTGGACCTCTCTAGATAGTTTTAGACCACCCCGAACCCTTCTAGACTGGTTAAGATCCAAGTTTTTTAACTGGTTTGGGCCATTTTTACTAGTTTGGACCACAATTAGACGGATTTCGACCTCTTTTTTGGACCCCTCTAGACTAGTTTGGGCCCCTTTGAGACAAGTTTAGACCATTCTAGTCTTGTTTAGACCCTTTTTATTCCTTTTTGGACCCCTTTATATAGTTTTAGACCACCCCGAACCCTTCTAGACTGGTTAAGACCCAAGTTTTTTAACTGGTTTGGGCCATTTTTACTAGTTTGGACCACTATTAGACAGATTTAGACCTCTTTTTCTCTGTTTTGGACCTCTCTAGATAGTTTTAGACCACCCCGAACCCTTCTAGACTGGTTAAGTTCCAAGTTTTTTAACTGGTTTGGGCCATTTTTACTAGTTTGGACCACAATTAGACGGATTTCGACCTCTTTTTTGGACCCCTCTAGACTAGTTTGGGCCCCTTTGAGACAAGTTTAGACCATTCTAGTCTTGTTTAGACCCTTTTTATTCCTTTTTGGACCCCTTTATATAGTTTTAGACCACCCCGAACCCTTCTAGACTGGTTAAGACCCAAGTTTTTTAACTGGTTTGGGCCATTTTTACTAGTTTGGACCACTATTAGACAGATTTAGACCTCTTTTTCTCTGTTTTGGACCTCTCTAGATAGTTTTAGACCACCCCGAACCCTTCTAGACTGGTTAAGATCCAAGTTTTTTAACTGGTTTGGGCCATTTTTACTAGTTTGGACCACAATTAGACGGATTTCGACCTCTTTTTTGGACCCCTCTAGACTAGTTTGGGCCCCTTTGAGAGAAGTTTAGACCATTCTAGTCTTGTTTAGACCCTTTTTATTCCTTTTTGGACCCCTCTAGATAGTTTTAGACCACCCTGAACCCTTCTAGTCTGGTTAAAACCTAAATATTTGAAGGATGTTTAAGTCCGTTTTTAAGGGCTAAGGGGTGCTCTAAGCCATTTTATGTATTTAGGGACTTTTATAGCTCTTTTAAAGAGCTTTCCAAAGATAATAATATTGCTAAAATCGGACAAAAATTGTCCAAGTTATGGACAAGATTTTCCACTGCCTCATTGATCTTGAACTTCAAAATTCAGTTCCGCCAGAAAACAGTGTTGCCAAGAAAAGACAAAATTAAAAAAAAACCATTTTATTCAAATTAAAATACAATAAAAAACATTGAACTAAAAAGGTTTCTTTATTTTGAGCATTCAAAAAAGTTCAACCCAGTGGTACCAACTACCGCAAAGAGATCCTCGAATAAAACATAAGAAACCGTAAAAATCGTGAAAAAAGTCTAAAAGTTTACTACAACTAGATTTTTTTTTAAAAAACCACTTTTGTCTATTTTTGTACTTAAGTTTACCTTCTACTTAGAATTTAAGTCGTCCTAATATACAGAAACGACCGAACATAAATTATTTACATCAATTTTAGGCCCTAGTAACATGAGGATGAGTATGTACATAAAATTTACATTTTTCAGTGATATAAAAAACATATTTAGAAGGCAGTGGCTTCAAAGTGGAGGTTACAAGACTGCTATTATTTTAAAAAAGTTTAACGAAAAGTACGGAAAGAGAAAAACAGTTATGGACCAAAACCAAACTAAAAGTTGAAAAACCAATTTTTTGAGCAAAATTGAAAAAAAACCACCAATTTTGGACCAAAAATGAGTAAAAAAAAACCATTTCCTCAAACCAAAAGTTATAAAAATCGTTTCTTTTTCTAAAAGTTAATTTTTTTTCCATTTTTCATCCAAAGTTAGTCAAAAACCAGTTTTGGTGGAGAAATGAGGGGAAAAAAAAGTTTTTTGATAAAAATTGAAAAAACAAGTTTTGACCAAAAGTGGTAATAAAAACCATTTTCTCAAACTAAAATTTAGAAAAACAGGGTTTTTGAACAAAAGTGAAAAACTCGATTTTGGAGCAAAAGTGGAGAAAAAAATAAAACCATTTTCTTGAACCAAAAGTTATAAACAAACAGGGTTTTTTCACCAAAAGTTAAAAAATCAGGTTTCTTCACCAAAAGTTAAAAAAAATCAGGTTTTTTCACCAAAAGTTATAAAATCATGGTTATTCCCTTAAGTTAAAAGATCTTGATTTTTCACCAAAAGTTAAAAAATCAGGTTTTTTTCACCATAAGTTTAAAAAAAATCAGGTTTTTTCACCAAAAGTTAAAAAAATCAGGTTTTTTTCACCTAAAGTTAAAATATCAGGTTTTTCACCAAAAGTTAAAAAAAAATCAGGTTTTTTTTTTCACCAAAAGTTAAAAGATCAGGTTTTTTCACCAAAAGTTAAAAAAATCAGGTTTTTTTCAAAAAGAGTTAAAAAAATCAGGTTTTTTTTTCACCAAAAGTTAAAAAAATCAGGTTTTTTTCACCATAAGTTTAAAAAAAATCAGGTTTTTTCACCAAAAGTTAAAAAAAATCAGGTTTTTTTTCACCTAAAGTTAAAATATCAGGTTTTTCACCAAAAGTTAAAAAAAATCAGGTTTTTTTTTTTCACCAAAAGTTAAAAAAATCAGGTTTTTTTCAAAAAGAGTTTAAAAAATCAGGTTTTTTTTTCACCAAAAGTTAAAAAAATCAGGTTTTTTTTTCACCAGAAGTTAAAAAATCATGCTTTTTTTGTAAGTTAAAAGATCTATTTTTTTCACCATAAGTTAAAAAATCAGGTTTTTTTCTTTGTAAGTTAAAAGATCTTGTTTTTTCACCATAAGTTGTAAAAACAGGTTTTTTCACCAAAAGTTGTAAAAACAGGTTTTTTCACCAAAAGTTGTAAAAACAGGGGTTTTCACCAAAAGTAGTAGAAACAGGGTTTTTCACCAAAAGTTGTAAAAACAGGGGTTTTCACCAAAAGTTAAAAAAATCAGGTTTTTTTCAAAAAGAGTTAAAAAAATCAGGTTTTTTTTTCACCAAAAGTTAAAAAAATCAGGTTTTTTTTTCACCAGAAGTTAAAAAATCATGCTTTTTTTGTAAGTTAAAAGATCTATTTTTTTCACCATAAGTTAAAAAATCAGGTTTTTTTCTTTGTAAGTTAAAAGATCTTGTTTTTTCACCATAAGTTGTAAAAACAGGTTTTTTCACCAAAAGTTGTAAAAACAGGTTTTTTCACCAAAAGTTGTAAAAACAGGGTTTTTTCACCAAAAGTAGTAGAAACAGGGTTTTTCACCAAAAGTTGTAAAAACAGGGGTTTTCACCAAAAGTTGTAAAAACAGGGGTTTTCACCAAAAGTTAAAAAAACAGGGTTTTTCACCAAAAGTTAAAAAAGAAAAGTTCACCAAAAGTTATAAAAAAAGGTTTTTTCGCCATAAGTTATAAAAGTTTTCTTCACCATAGGTTATAAAAACAGGTTTTTTCACCAAAAGTTTTAAAAACGGTTTTCACCAAAAGTTATAAAAACGGGTTTTTTCACCGAAAAATCAGGTTTTTTCATCAAAAGTTTTAAATAAAAAATTAGGTTTTTTCGCCAATAGTTTAAAAAAAAATCAGGTTTTTTAACCAAAAGTTATGAAAACATGCTTCTTCACCAAACGTTATAAAATCTGTTTTTTTTTCACCAAAAGTTATAAAAACCAATTTTGCAGCAAAAGTGGGGAAACAAACAAAAAAACATCATCTTCAACCGAAAGTAACAAAAAAACAGGTTTTTCTACAAAAAACGAAAAGAAGTTGGAAAAAACCGGTTTTATGATGAAAAGTTAAAAAATAAAAGGGTTTATTCTGCAGACGAGGACGAATGAAAGAATTTTTCAATTCGGTTTTTTAAGCGGTCGGTTCTGTTCGGTCGGTCAAAATGTGGTTGATGAGATGCAAGACGGCCGTGGCGACCTCTCGGCGAGATCAGCTGTTCGGCGCCGCTCGGCTGTTCGCACCCAGTTCGCCGTGATCGCCTCGTCGGATTATCTAAAAAGAAAACAAAAATTTTCAAAAATTTTTCATAAATGGAAATTTACTTGAGAAGATTGATGAGGTAGAGCGGTCGAGTTAAAAACACCCGGCGACTGCGAAGATCTAAAAAAAAAAGGTAAATTTTGTTTTAAAAAAATCAGGTTTGCCGAATTCGGGCTGAGTGGCCCGATTTTGGAAACTTACCTTCTTGTTTCCGAACTTGTTCGGACCAAAACGCTATTCGGGGTGCACTGATACTGCGAGTTGATCGTAATTGAAGATTGTCCGTTTCCTTGGCCTCTCCTTATAAAAAAATTATCAGTTTTGCCAACGTGACGATGCTGCCAACTTACGAAATCGAGCGGAACTCCTGATTGTGCGACTGAATCGATATCCCGTTTTCGACCGGCTGCAAAATCTGCGAGTTCGCATTCGTCGTTGTGTTCGTTGTTGAATTCAAAGCTTAAAGAAAAAAATAAAAATATAAAAATAAAATAAAAACCAAAAGTTGGTCCGAAATAGGCTAAATACCTAAACCACTAAAAATGGGATCCTTATCAGTCCAAAATAGGGAGCCCAAACCAGTCCGAACACTAAATAAAATGGGGCCCAAACATGTCCTAAACAAGCAAAATGAGGCCCAAATCAGTCATAAATGCGTGCAAAATGGGGCCCGAATCAGCCATAAACCTGCAAAACGTGGTCCAAATCAGTCCTAGACATGCAAAATGGGGCCCAAACCTGTCCTAAAAAAGCAAAATGAGGCCCTAATCAGTCATAAAAACACGCAAAATGAGGCCCAAGTCAGTCCTAGACACGCAAAATGGGGTCCAAACCTGTCCTATAAAAGCAAAATGGGGCCCAAATCAGTCATAAAAACACGCAAAATGGGGCCAAAATCGGGCCTAGACACGCAAAATGGGGCCCAAACCGGTCCTAAACACGAAAAGTGGGGCCCAAACCCGTCCTAAACAAGTTAATGATGCCCAAACCAGTCATAAACACGCAAAGTGGGGCCCAAATCAACCATAAACGCGCAAAATGGGGCCCAAATCAGTCCTAAACGCCCAACATGGAACCCAAACCAGTCATAAAACATGCAAAATGAGGCCCAAATCAGTCCTAAACGCCCAAAATGGGGCCCAAATCAGTCCTAAACGCCCAAAATGGGGCCCAAACCAGTCCTAAACAAGCAAAATGAGGCCCAAATCAGTCCTAAACACGCAAAATGGGGCCCAAATCAGTCCTAAACGCCCAAAATGGGGCCCAAATCAGTCCTAAACAAGCAAAATGAGGCCCAAATCAGTCCTAAACGCCCAACTTGGGACCCAAATCAGTCCTAAACGCCCAAAATGGGGCCCAAATCAGTCCTAAACGCCCAAAATGGGGCCCAAATCAGTCCTAAACGAGCAAATGGGGCCCAAACCCGACCTAAAAAGCAAAATGAGGCCCAAACCAGTCATAAAACATGCAAAATGGGGCCCAAATCAGTCCTAGACACGCAAAATGGGGCCCAAACCAATACCAGCAAAATGGGGCCCAAACTAGTCCTAAACAAGCAAAATGAGGTCCAAACCAGTCCTAAACACGCAAAATGGGGCCCAAACCCGTCCTAAACAAGCAAAATGAGGCCCAAACCAGTCATAAAACACGCAAAATGGGGCCCAAATCAGTCCTAGACACGCAAAATGGGGCCCAAACCAGTCCTAAACAAGCAAAATGAGGCCCAAATCAGTCATAAAACACGCAAATGGGGCCCAAACCAGCCTAAACACGCAAAATGGGGCCCAAACCAGTCCTAAACATGCAAAATAGGTCCAAACCAGTCTACAAGAGAGCCAAACCACTTGGAAAGAGGTCCAAACCGATCTAAAGGGGGGCCCAAACCACTTGAAAAGGGTCCGAATCAGTCCAAAAAAGCCTTAAACTTGTCCTTAATAGCCTAAAAGGGGCCCAAATACTTCAAAATAGGTGAAAACTAGCGGTCCGAACCCTAACACTGCTTTAATATGGATACAAGAGGCTATCGGAGAAGAAAAGAGAATAAATTTACCACTTGTCGTGAAGGGTATAGCAAGTCTAGCGTTGACAGCGAGAAGTTGATCCCTCCTCGCAGAAAGCGACGCTACGTGATCTTCAAGCTGAGCGTTCTCCGCTCGCAACTGATGCAAACACGAAAGAAGCGACGCGACTGAAAAGGAACTATTAAAAGAAACTCAGCGAAACTCAACTTACTATCGAAATGTTGAGCTTGTTCCATTAAAAACTGCGATCCTTGCTCCCATTGTCGTTCGAGAAGCTGCTCGAGCGTCTGCGGTATCGAATTCGACCAGATCGAGTTTGCGCTTGCGTTTTGGTTGAGCGTGCTGCTAGCGACGCTTGGGGTCGTCCTCTGCGGACCGACGAGTCCGCCGGCCGACGGAAAATGGTCGAGTCCTCCGAATAACGAATGAGCGCTCGCCTCCTGCGATAGCGTGTCGCACATTTTCTGCGCCATCGATGACGCCGGGTTTAATGTATTACCGAGCATATGCGATGGAGCGACTCTATAATGGAATGTATACAAAAAAGAAGCGAAAAATTGATCTTACATTTTGGCGTCTTTTTCTTCTTTGACGACTGTTGGAGGTGCGTGATTGGTCGTCGTGGAGATGTTGAGTCCGCCGAATTTTTTCGGCTTTTCTTGCGGGAAGTGGTTCTGCGAGGGGATTACTAAAGGGTCGCTTTTGGGAAGACTGGGAGAGAGGAGCTTGGTGGGTAGGACGACGCTAGAAGCGCTGGAGTAGCCGCTATTCCTTTTGCCGCCGCGACGCGATTTGTCTTTATCGGACGATTGAGAGCGGACTCGTTTGATCGGAGTTGGAGAGATTTCCATGGGAGGCGGAGAGACGGGTTCGGTGACCGGCGACGGGATCGTCGGGGTCGCTGGTAACGCTTCGAGTGGTAAATTGACGACTATCGAATTGGGTCGCGTTTCTTTCAACACGGTCGCAGGCTGCGGACGCTTTTCAGCGACCGTCGTAAGCGTCGGTGTTGATGCGATCGCTGCCGCTGAAACCTGACCCGGAAGCGTCGACGTCGCTGGCTGCGTAGCCTGCTGGACCGCTTGCGGCGTCGGAGGTCTCGGCGACGTCTCCGGACTCGCCGGCGGCGTACGGCTTCCTCCTGCGACAAACAGAAAAAGTCAACAAAAACCCATCTTTCGCTCGCCCCCAACCTTTTTTACGTTTATTCATCGGTTTTTCGTGCGAATTCAAAGGTTCCTTCGACGTACCCTCCTCCTGTTCATCGTTCTGATTCGTTTTATTCCCTTTGGCCGATCCTGTACCTTAAATCATCAATTTTATGTTTTTGTCTTCAGGGTGACATGCGACGGACACAGAACATGCGACAAAAACACAAAACATGCGACAATTTTCGGTCAAAACCGGTCAAAACCTCTCATAACTTAAAATATCAGCTGATTTGCATGGGGGGACCTATTTAGGAGCCAAAAAAAGTACCTACCTGCTTAAAAAAGTACCTACTGACTGCATAAATAGGTAGGTACTGCACAGAAAGGTTAATTACCTACATACCTACCTACTACAAAAAGTGCCTTCCTACCATTGAAAAAGTACCTACCAAATGTATAAAACCTACTATAAACAACCTACCTAAAATTTAAAAGTAAGCCCCCAATATACCTACAGTAAAACTGGTACCTACTTTAAAAAGGACCTAAGCTACAATAGTAGGTACGTATTGTACAAAAAAGGGTACCTACCTTCAAATGCCAGTTACATACCTACACATTTAAAAGGTAACTATAGTTATTAAGTGCCTACGTAGTAGTAGGTAGGTATTGATTTTAGGAAAAGTACCTACTGTATAAAAAGTACCTACAAATTATTAACAAACTATGTACTGAAAAAAGTAGGTAGGTTATTAATTTTATGAAAAAGTACCTACTCTATAAGAAGTTACCACAAATTATTAAGAACTAACTGACTAAAAAAGTAGGTAGGTTATCAATTTTATGAAAAAGTACCTACTGTATAAAAAAAGTACCTAACTACAAATTATTAAGAACCTAACTACTAAAAAAGTAGGTAGGGTATTGATTTTATGAAAAAAAAAAACCTACTGCATAAAAAATGCCTACCTACTGAAAAGTAAGGTACTTATCTTACAGACTACCTACTAGTAGGTAGGTAACTATTGATTTTATAAATAAGTACCTACTCTATAAGAAGTACCCACAAATTATTACGATCACACGGACTAAAAAAAGTAGGTAGGGTATCAATTTTATGAAAAAGTACCTACTGTATAAAAAAAAGTACCTACCTACTAAAAAGTAGGTAGGGAATCGATTTTATGAAAAAGTACCTATCTACCTACCTACCTACTGAAAAGTAAGGTACTTATCTTATAGAATACCTACTAGTAGGTAGGTACCTATTGATTTTATAAATAAGTACCTACTCTATAAGAAGTACCCACAAATTATTAAGAACCCACGGACTAAAAAAAGTAGGTAGGGTATCAATTTTATGAAAAAGTACCTACTGTATAAAAAACTAGTACTACAAATTATTAAGACCTACTACTAAAAAGTAGGTAGGGTATCGATTTTATGAAAAAGTACCTACTGCATACCTAAGTACCTACAAATTATTAAGAATCTATCATACTAAATACTAAGTAGGTAGGGTAATAAATTTTATGAAAAGTACCTACTGTATAAAAGAAAATCCGCTAAAAGTACCTACCTACAAATTATTAAGAGCCTACCTACTAAAAAAGTAGGTAGGGTATCGATTTTATGAAAAAGTATCTACTGTATAAAAAGTACCTGCAAATTATTAAGAATCTACATACTAAATAAAGTAGGTAGGGAATAAATTTTATGAAAAGTACCTACTGTATAAAAGAAAATCCGCTAAAAGTACCTACCTACAAATTATTAAGAGCCCACAAACTAAAAA
The DNA here is from genome assembly GCA_018703685.1 of Orius laevigatus. Lineage (NCBI taxonomy): Eukaryota > Metazoa > Arthropoda > Insecta > Hemiptera > Anthocoridae > Orius > Orius laevigatus. Next base: position 43,706 of record JAGWEN010000839.1, read on the forward strand.
AGTGGGTAGGGTATTGATTTTATGAAAAAGTATCTACTGTATAAAAAGTACCTACAAATTATTAAGAATCTACATACTAAATAAAGTAGGTAGGGAATAAATTTTATGAAAAGTACCTACTGTATAAAAGAAAATCCGCTAAAAGTACCTACCTACAAATTATTAAGAGCCTACCTACTAAAAAAGTAGGTAGGGTATTGATTTTATGAATGCCTACCTACTGAAAAGAAAGGTACTTATTGTACAGACTACCTACTAGTAGGTAGATATTGATTTTATGAAAAAGTACCTACTCTATAAGAAGTACCCACAAATTATTAAGAACCCACGGACTAAAAAAAGTAGGTAGGGTATCAATTTTATGAAAAAGTACCTACTGTATAAAAAAACGTACCTAACTACAAATTATTAAGAACCTAACTACTAAAAAAGTAGGTAGGGTATTGATTTTATGAAAAAAGTACCTACTGCATAATAAATACCTACCTACTGAAAAGTAAGGTACTTATTGTACAGACTACCTAGGTAGGTATTGATTTTATGAAAAAGTACCTACTGTATAAAAAAGTACCTACCTACAAATTATTAAGAACCTACCTACAAAAAAAGTAGGTAGGGTATTGATTTTATGAAGAAAAAAGTACCTACTGCATAAAAAAGTACCTACCTACTGAAAAGTAAGGTACATATTGTATAGACTACCTACTAGTAGGTAGGTATTGATTTTATGAAAAAGTACCTACTGTATAAATAATAAAAAGTACCTACAAATCATTACGAACCTACCTACTAAAAAAAGTAGGTAGGGAATCGATTTTATGAAAAAACACCTACTGCATAAAAAAGTACCTACCTACTGAAAAGTGTGGTACCTTTGTATAAAAAAGTATCTACTATAAAAAGTTACCAACCTACAGTTTTAATGTATGTACCTATAAAAAGTACCCAATCTTAACAAAAAAGTACCTATCTACTATTATAAGGTTCCTAGAAATAATTGTTATAATAAAATAGGTACCTATTGTATAAAAAGTACCTACTTGCCATATAAGTAGGTAACCTTTTCAATTATACCTACTTGCCATATAAGTAGGTAACTACCTTTTCAATTAACCTACTAAAAAGTACCTACTAAATAATAAGGTTCCTACCTAGAATTGTTAAGTAGGTAGTACCAAGTACCTACCAATGTAAATTATAAAAGATCTAGCTCAAAACACACGTCAAAATAAAAACTTACTATTTTTCCGTTTTGAGGTAGTTTTAGATGGTTCCGCTTCTTTAGAATTGGGAGTTTCCGATTCTGTGGCGACCGGTCGGTACGCTGGGATCGTCTTGACGTGTCCGCCGCCTTTTCTTTGTTTCGCTGAAAAAGACTAAAGCAAAAAATGGGAAATGTTGTTGGGTGGGGGCTTACAAGTTTGGAGTAGTGATGGTGGCAGTATCCGCAGTATTTGACGTTGTCGACGAAATTGCCGGCTTCTTCGCAGAGTAGGCCTTCAAGCTGAGCGCACGTGACGTGGAACTGCTGCTTGCATCCGGCCTTGTTGCACTGCATGCACGCCCCAGCAGTTGAGCGACTCGTACCGCGGTTTTTATCCTCGCAGATGTAGCACGGCTTGTTATACCTCTCTTGGGGTACATGCTCGAGTATGATAGGCTCCATCGTGGTCACGTTTCCAAATCTCACCTCCGGTATATACAAAGCGCAAACGACGTGCGCCCACGATTTGTCGTCCGTAAGCTTCAAAGCGCCGTCTTTATTCGGACACAGCTCGCATCGCTGGAACCAAAATTTTTAATTCTTCGATTCGTCAACTTTAATCCGCTCGACTTACAACTTTGGTCGATTTGTCGTCGGTGATCAACTCGCATTTTCGACAATACCAATTTCCTTGTGGCACAGTTACGATTCCATAACAAGCTAAAACAAAAAACGTCATCGGATGAGTAGCCCAATTTATGACAAATGGACCAATCTTAGCCCGAACTGAGCATTTAGAATACAACCAGTATAAAAGGGGTGTAAACCACACAAGGGGCCCAAAATCAAATGAAATAGAGGCCCCAAAATCAATTGAAAAAGGGGCCCAAATTCAAATTAAAAAGGGGTCCAAAATCATGTGAAAAGGGGGCTCCAAAATCAAATGGAAAAGAGGCCCAAAATCATATGAAAAGGGCCCAAAAACAAAAGGGGACCAAAAACAAAATAAAAGGTGCCCAAAAAACAAAATTAAAAGGGGCCCAAAATGGAATGAAAAAGATGCCCAAAATGAAAAGGGGGTCTAAAATCAAATGAAAAGAGGGGCCCAAAATCAAATGAAAAAGGTGCCCGATATCAAATGAAAAAAAGGGGCCCGATATCAAATGAAAAAGGGGCCCGATATCAAAATGTAAACAGGGCCCAAAGTCAAATGAAAAGGGGGCCCAAAATATCATGGAAAAGGGACCCAAAATCAAATGAAAAAGAGGCCCAAAATGAAATGGAAAGAGGGGCCCAAAATCACGTGAAAGGGGGCCCAAAATCAAATGAAAAAGGGGGCCGATATCAAATGAAAAAGGGGCCCGATATCAAATGAAAAAGGGGCCCGATATCAAATGAAAAAGGGGCCCGATATCAAAATGTAAACAGGGCCCAAAGTCAAATGAAAAGGGGGCCCAAAATATCATGGAAAAGGGACCCAAAATCAAATGAAAAAGAGGCCCAAAATGAAAAGGGGGTCCAAAATGAAATGGAAAGAGGGGCCCAAAATCATATGAAAAGGGCCCAAAAACAAAAGAAAAGGGCCCAAAAGCGAAAGAAAGGGGCCCAAAATCAATTGGAAAGGGATCCAAAATCAAATAAATAGGGGGCCCAAAATCAAATGAAAAAGGGCCCCAAAATCAAATGAAAAGGGGGCCCAAAATCATATGAAAAAGGTCGCCCAAAATCAATTGGAAAGGTGCCCAAAATCAAATAAAAGGAGGCCCAAAATCATATGGAAAAGGGTCCCAAAATCATATGGAAAAGAGGACCCCAAAATCACATAAAAATGGGGTTCAAAATCTTATGGAAAATTGGCCTAAAATCTCATGAAAAAGGGGCCCAAAATCAAATGAAAAAGGGGCCCGATATCAAATGAAAAAGGGGCCCGATATCAAAATGTAAACAGGGCCCAAAGTCAAATGAAAAGGGGGCCCAAAATATCATGGAAAAGGGACCCAAAATCAAATGAAAAAGAGGCCCAAAATGAAAAGGGGGTCCAAAATGAAATGGAAAGAGGGGCCCAAAAACAAAAGAAAAAGGGCCCAAAAGCGAAAGAAAGGGGCCCAAAATCAATTGGAAAGGGATCCTAAATCAAATAAATAGGGGACCCAAAATCAAATGAAAAAGGTCGCCCAAAATCAATTGGAAAGGTGCCAAAAATCAAATAAAAGGGGGCCCAAAATCATATGGAAAAGGGTCCCAAAATCATATGGAAAAGAGGACCCCAAAATCACATAAAAATGGGGTTCAAAATCTTATGGAAAATTGGCCTAAAATCTCATGAAAAAGGGGCCCGATATCAAATGAAAAAGGGGCCCGATATCAAAATGTAAACAGGGCCCAAAGTCAAATGAAAAGGGGGCCCAAAATATCATGGAAAAGGGACCCAAAATCAAATGAAAAAGAGGCCCAAAATGAAAAGGGGGTCCAAAATGAAATGGAAAGAGGGGCACAAAATCATATGGAAAGTGCTCAAATGAAAAAGAGGGCCCAAAAGCGAAAGGGAAAGAGGCCCAAAATCAATTGAAAAGGTGCCCAAAAATCAAATAAAAGAGGCCCAAATCGAATGAAAAATGGGTCCACAAGTCAAATGGAAAAGGGGCCCAAAATCACATGATGCCCAAAATCTTATGGAAAATGAGCCTAAAATCTCATGAAAAAGGGGCCCAAAATCAAATGAAAAAGGTCGCCCAAAATCAATTGGAAAGGTGCCCAAAAGCAAATAAAAGGGGCCCCCAAAATCTCATGAAAAAGGGCCCCAAAATAGAATAAAAAGGGGTCAAAACCAGTCGAAAAAGAAAATTAAAAGCTGCCTCAGCAACCAGAAAAGATCACTAAACCAAAAAGGAGCCCAAACTAGCAACCACTTGAAAAACCGGTCCAAACCATACATTACAAGTAGCCCAATTCTGCCTAATTGCCCAACCTGAAAACTTAAAATTGGAAATGCAACCCTGCCCAACCTGTAGTCCAAATTCTAATCCCGCCCAATAGCCCAACCTGGCATCTTTGTATTGCAATGGCAACCCTGCCCAACCTGAAGCCCAATCCCGCCCAACCTGGCATCTTTTTATTGCAATAGCAACCCTGCCCAACCTGTAGCCCAATGGCCCAACCTGGCATTTTTGTATTGCAATGGCAACCCTGCCCAACCTGTAGCCCAATCCCGCTCAATAGCCCAACCTGGCATCTTTTTATTGCAATGGCAACTCTGCCCAACCTGTAGCCCAACTTGGCATCTTTTGATTGGATTAGCCCAGCCTGTAGCCCAATCCCGCTTTATAGCCCAAACTGGCACCTTTACATTGGAATGGCAACCCTGCCCAACCTGTAGCCCAATCCCGCCCAATAGCCCAACCTGGCATCTTTTTATTGCAATGGCAACCCTGCCCAACCTGTAGCCCAATGGCCCAACCTGGCATCTTTCTATTGCAATGGCAACCCTGCCCAACCTGTAGCCCAATGGCCCAACCTGGCATATTTTCTATTGCAATGGCAACCCTGCCCAACCTGTAGCCCAATCTTCCTTAATAGCCCAAACTGGCTTCTTTTTATTGCAATGGCAACCCTGCCCAACCTGTAGCCTAATCACACCCAATAGCCCAACCTGCATCTTTTTATTGGAATAGCCCAACCTGTAGCCCAATCCCGCCCAATAGCCCAACCTGACATCTTTTTATTGGAATAGCCCAACCTGTAGCCCAATCCCGCCCAATAGCCCAACCTGGCATCTTTTTATTGCAATGGCAACCATGAAGCCAGCCAACCTGAAGCCCAATCCCGCCCAACCTGGCATCTTTGTATTTCAATGGCATCCCTGCCCAACTTGTAGCCCAATCCCGCTTAATAGCCCAACCTGGCAACTGCATCCCTGCCCAAACTGCCACCCAAACTGGAATTATTGCGGTTCGAGCTCATCAGAATGATTAGAATAGTTACCTTGGTGGACAGCAACGGTGCAACCGTTTCCGTCGCAGTAGACGAGTGGGTTCTCGGCCCAACCTCGGTCATCAGAGCAAACACAACAGCCACCGACCATCTCCTTCATTGCAGTCCAAGCGTATTTTCTCAAAAGACCCGCTCGAAGAAACGAGGAAAGCCCTTCGGACTCATCTTGCCACAACAAAAAAACTCGAATTCGATTTATAAAATATATCAAAACAAACTAAAACTTTAAACTGGGCAGACTAAAAAGCCACCGAATATCACATAATTTAATCCTAATAACGTAAGAACGAGGAAAATAATCGTTTATCGGATTTGCGGTACGTCCCCCGCTACAGGGATTCGATACGGAAACTCCAATGGTGGACTTTTCAGTGTAGCCAACATAAACGTAAATAACACAAAACTTCCCCTCAAAAAGCAAGCGGGGAAATTTTCACATTCCTACCGTACCGTTTTGTTTTGTTTCTGTCGGACTTTGTAGGGTTTTGACTTTTTCTTTTCTTTTTGCTGGATTTTGTTGGATTTGGACACTTTTGCAATATCATTTCTGCCGGACTTTGTTGGGTTTTGAATTTTTTTTCCTTTTTGCTGAATTTTGTTGCGTTTGGACATAGGTTTGGACACTTTCGTTTTTGCCGGACTTTGTAGGGTTTGTACTTTTATTTCTGCCGGACTTTGTTGGATTTTGACTTTTTTGCTGGATTTTGTTGTGTTTGGACACTTTCGCTTTTGCCGGACTTTGTTGGGTTTTGATTTTTTTATTGGATTTTGCTGGGTTTGGACTTAGGACGCTTTTGCTTTTGACGGACTTAGGTGGGTTTTGATTTTGCTGGACTTTGTTGGGTATGAACACTTTTGTTTTTGACGGTCTTTGTTGGGTTTTGACTTTTTTTTTCTTTTTTCAGGACTTTGTTGGGTTTGGACACTATTGTAATATTATTTCTGCCGGACTTTGTTGGTTTTTCACTTTTTTCTTTTTGCTGGATTTTGTTGGGTTAGGACGGTTTCGTTTTTGCCGGACTTTGTTGGGTTTTTTTTGCTGGAGTTTGTTGGATTTGTACATTTTTGTTTCTGCCGGACTTTGTTGGTTTTTTTTTTCTTTTTGCTGGATTTTGTTGGGTTTGAACGGTTTCGTTTTTGCCGGACTTTGTTGGGTTTTGATTTTTTTTTCTTTTTGCTGGACTTTGTTGGGTTTGGACACTTTTTTTTTGCCGGACTTTGTTGGGTTTTGAATTTTTCTTTTTGCTGGAATTTATTGGGGATGAACACCTTTGTTTTGACGATCTTTGTTGGGTTTTGACTTTTTTTTTCTTTTTGCTGGATTTTGTTGCGTTTGGACACTATTGTAATATCATTTCTGCCGGACTTTGTTGGTTTTGGACATTTTTTTTCTTTTTGCTGGACTTTGTTGGGTTTCGATTTTTTGGTTTTTTTTTTATTGGATTTTGTTGGGTTTGGACGCTTTTGTTTTTGGCGGACTTTGGCGGGTTTTTAGTTTTTGCTGGACTTTGTTGGGTATGAACACTTTCGTTTTTGACGGTCTTTGTCGGGTTTTGCCTTTTTTTTTTTTTTATCTTTTTTGCTGGAATAATATTTGCTGTAATATCATCTCTGCCGGACTTTGTTGGTTTTTTTTTCTTTTTGCTGGATTTTGTTGGGTTAGGACGGTTTCGTTTTTGCCGGACTTTGTTGGGTTTCGATTTTTTTTGTCTTCTTGCTGGATTCGAACACTTTCGTAGCGACGGCATCATTTCTCCCGCCTCGTGACGTCATTCATGACGCACCGGCTCCCGTCGACGCCCAGTTTTCGAGATTGTAATCCCGAAACTCGAAAGTCCGGTCCGGGGCCGAATAATTAACAAGCTCGCATTTTTTCCCCTCAAAACAGCAAAAAACCATTTTACGCGAATAATCCATTAATTTTCCACCCTCCCCCCTCTTATATTTTCTTTTATAATTTAATCATCCGAGAAACATCAGTGCCATCGTCAAAAGGTAAGCCAAATTTCAAGTACCCCCCCTTCCACCATGTCACCCCCTTGTTTTTCCATCTCATTTTTAACCATTTTTCATCATAAATACCCCATTAAAACACCCATTTATTGCAATTTTTCACCACAAATTAGCAATAATCAATTCATCAATTATTTATTTCATCGGAATTTCACACAACCACGGATCTAAATGGGATAACCTTGGTCTCCTACTAATTCACTAATTTTAGAGATCATCCTCCCAATTTGTCCAAAATTACACTTCCAAATTTGAGCTCTCATCCTAAATTTATATTCTGATCCAAATTGTAAATTATATTGATATTTGTGTGCTCCTTAAATCTCAACCTTGAGCTTCTGATGCCACCCTGAAAGATCCTAAATTCTTATTTCCTAATTATTTTGGCGCTTTGATACAGATGGCATTGGCAAATCCTAAATTTTGATCCTAAAACATGATTGGTTTGATTTAGAAGGCACAAAACTCTAAATTTGTCATAATAACCACTAATTTGCAATAGTTACACAGAATATAGGCTCCATTGTTATGACAATAATCCTAAATGTTTGGCAGATATAGATGGCAGTGGCAAATCCTAAATTTTTGATCCTAAATCATGCGTAGTCTTTTCCAAAGCTCAAGACTCCAAAATTGTCATAAAAACCACTAATTTGCAGTATTATTATTATATTGTACGCTCCATTGTTATGAAAATAATCCTAATGTATGGCAGATACAGAAGGCATTGGCAAATCCTAAATTTTTTATCCTAAATCATGAATAGTCTTTTCGAAGGCTCTAGACTGCAATTTTGTCATAAAAACCACTAATTTGCAGTAGTTTTTTTATATTGTACGCTCCATTGTTATGATAACAATCCTAAATGTATGGCAGATGCAGAAGGCAGTGGAAAATCCCAAATTTTGATCCTAAATCATGACTGGTTTGATTTGGAAGGCTCTGAACTCTAAATTTGTCATAAAAACCATTAATTTGCAATAGTTTTTTAGAATATAGGCTCCATTGTTATGCTAATATAACAATAATCCTAAATGTTTGGTAGATACAGAAGGCGGTGGCGAATCCTAAATTTTTTATCCTAAATCATGAATAGTCTTTTCAAAGGCTCTAGACTCTAAATTTGTTGTAAAAACCACTAATTTGCAGTAGTTTTTTTTAGATTATACGCTCCATTGTTATGAAAATAATCTAATGTTGGCAGATACAGAAGCAGTGGAAAATCCAAATGATCCTAAATTAGAGTAAGTTTTTGATTCCTATGCTTAGAAATCTAAATTTGTTTGTAAAAACATTAATTTGCATAGTTTTTTTAGAATATGGGTCCATTGTTATGCTAATATAATCCTAAATGTTTGGCAGATACAGAAGGCAGTGGCGAATCCTAAATTTGATCCTAAATCATGACTGGTTGATTTGGAACGCTCTGAACTCTAAATTTGTCATAAAAACCATTAGTTTGCAATAGTTTTTTAGAATATAGGCTCCATTGTTATGCTAATATAACAATAATCCTAAATGTTTGGCAGATACAGAAGGCAGTGGCAAATCCTAAATTTTTTATCCTAAATCATGAATAGTCTTTTCAAAGGCTCTAGACTCTAAATTTGTTGTAAAAACCACTAATTTGCAGTAGTTTTTTTAGATTATACGCTCCATTGTTATGAAAATAATCCTAAATGTATGGCAGATACAGAAGGCAGTGGAAAATCCTAAATTTTGATCCTAAATCATGACTGGTTTGATTTGGAAGGCTCTGAACTCTAAATTTGTCATAAAAACCATTAGTTTGCAGTAGTTTTTTAGAATATAGGCTCCATTGTTATGCTAATATAACAATAATCCTAAATGTTTGGCGGATACAGAAGGCAGTGGCGAATCCTAAATTTTGATCCTAAATCATGAGTGGTTTGATTTGGAAGGCTCTGAACTCAAAATTTGTCATAAAAACCATTAATTTGCAATAGATTTTTATTTTTATTTTAGAGAAAACAAACTATTGTTATGAGTATAATCCTAAATGTATGGCTGATACAGAAGGCAGTGGCAAATCCTAAATTTTTGATCCTAAATCATGAGAAATCTTTACGAAGGCTCTAGACTCAAAATTTGTTGTATTAACCATTAATTTGTAATAGTTTTTTTAGAAAATAGGCTCCATTGTTATTACAATAATCCTAAATGTATGGCTGATACAGAAGGCATTGGCAAATCCTAAATTTTGATTCTAAATCATCAGTGGTCTTTTCGAAGGCTCTAGACTCTAAATTTGTCATAAAATCCACTAATTTGCGATAGTTTTATACAATAAAGGCTTGTTATAGCGTACATCAAAATAATCCTAAATGCAGATTCAGAAGGCATTGGCAAATCCTAAATTTTGGTCCTAAACTATGAGTTATTTGATTCCGATGGCCTTAAACTCTAAATTTTTAATAAAAAACCACTAATCTGCAATATTTAGAATATAGCCTCCATTGTTATAACAATGATCCTAAGTGTATGGCAGATACAGAAGGCACTGGCAAATCCTAAATTTTGATCCTAAATTATGAGTTCTTTGGTTCCAATGTCTCTAGACTCTACAATTTTTTGTAAAAACCATAAATTTGCAATTTTTTTTAGAATATAGGCTCCATTGTTATAGTTTAGGCATAAAAATAATCCTAAATGCATGTCAGATACAGATGGCATTGGCAAATCCTAAATTTTAGATCCTAAATCAGTCTTTTCGAAAGCTCTAGACTCCAAATTTGTCATAAAAACCACTTATTTGCAATAGTTTTATAGAATAAAGGCTTGTAGACATCAAAATAATCCTAAATGTATGACAGATACAGGTGGCAGTGGCAAATCCTAAAATTTGAAGTTATGTGTGGTTTTAGATTTAGAAGGCTGTAATTGAAAATTTGTTGTTTTATATGTTATTATTGATTTTTGTTGTTGTTTTAGATGCAGACAATCAAGTGTGTCGTAGTCGGCGACGGGGCCGTCGGTAAAACTTGTCTCTTGATATCGTACACGACGAATAAATTCCCTTCAGAATACGTCCCGACGGTGAGTAAATGATGACGTCATGGATATGATTATGATGGTTTTTTGTAGGTTTTCGACAATTATGCGGTGACCGTTATGATCGGAGGGGAGCCTTACACTTTAGGACTTTTCGACA